>JAULJZ010150139.1:0-10120 GCA_032270985.1 Heliamphora pulchella | reverse complement strand
TAGTCCTGACCCCTATATAAAGAGAGGCACCCCCAAACCACCAGGTAGGCAATTCTTAACCCCAAAACTCTTGCTTAAAAATCTCTCAGAGAGATATCTAACTTGAGCATTGGAGTGTCTCCCGGTCATAACCGGCCGGTAGGCGCTAACGGTGTTCTTGGTGGTTGCAGGTGTTCGGCGGCGGAGCAAGAAACATCCAGTGAGTTCGGAAGACAAAGATTCCGGTCCATACTCTGTTCGGGGTCATCAGTATTGGGCCAGTTCATCTGGTCCTGATTGTGCCGAACAAACCCAAACAGTTTTTACCCCGCGCGCGCACACACACACACACACACACACACACACATATATATATATATATATATATATATATATGTAGAGAGAGAGAGAGAAGTTGGAAGTGAAGTAGGCGAACGAATAAAATGCTTCGGAAACTATAGATTTTGTTTGCAATAAGGATGGCACCGTCCGGGGAAAAACAAAAAGTCTCCCATCACGAAAAATTCTACAGACATAAAGGATCGAAAGTGCCACGTCACCTTCCTAAACGATTTTTTTTTTGTTAGCTTTTGGAACAGAAAAGAGGAATATGGCATTTCATTAAGAAATAATTGGAACGAGTTGTTGCTTCAAAACTCCCATAGTGATAGAATTAGAAAAGAACTAAAGTTTGGCAATTTGATCTTCGAACTCAAGTGCAATTTGATCTTTTCTTTCTGTGATTCGTTCTTATTTCCATCTTCCATGGTAATTCGAGAACTCAAGGATAGTGATATCAGAACTTATATAATAATTTGAAGTATCGTATAGTTATCGATTTCGTTGTCTTCACTATTGTTTCTGAGGGGTATATATTTTATCATGCGCCTGCTCAGTATTTAAGAGTAGCGCAATTTGGCCAAACAATTGACCAGGACTGCTAACCTGGTCAGCCAAGTGACAGACCAGCCTTATCGGATACCGGGGGGATGGTTAGTATGGTGGTTAGCCTCGGGATCGCGAGTAAGCGAGTAGCGCGCGTGCATCACACTGCCTTCTCGGGAACAATGTTAACGACCTTCACATGGGGTGTTTTTTAAGTGTCCCTCCAAGCCGTTACAATAGTACTCATATCACGCACTGAGGAGGTACGCAATATATATATTTAGTTTTTCTAGGAGGATTTCATTCAATGAATAATATACAAAAACTTGGGAAAGAAGAATACTGACTTGGTCGTCGAAGAGGCACCAAAAAACCCTTTCGGGGTCTTTTCTAACTGTTTGTTCATTGCTAGCAAGAGAAGGTACGAGCTTGTCAAGATTGGATGAAAGAATAGCCTCATCATTTAGCGCCGTCTTTGGAAATCCTTTTCTTTTTTTTTGGGTGCATCTCTCTTTCTCTAGTCCGAACAAGATCTATGGTAGAAGACGAAAGCCAGGAGCGCGTACAACTGCCAGAACGATTTTCAGAGAACCCAAACCCCATACAAGACCACCTCCAGCACTTAACTCAAGGAATTCTCGAATTAGTTCAATAGAATCAAGAACTTCTGCAACACATTCGGGGACAGAGGGATGGCCCGCCGTGTAGGCAACCTCTCATCCCACCCACAAAGCTACGGGAAGGAAGTGAGGATAGGTGGCTCGCAATGGAGAACAGGAGGTTGGCGAAACAAAGGAGGTGGCGAGGCGGGGCAACCCACACCCGCCTCCATTGGATCATCGACATGAATTCAATGATCCAAAGGAGAAACTAGAGCAATCGAAAGTCTCAATCACGTGGAATGAGCAAATTCGTGAGGTAAAGACTCAAATTAATGATGTGATGGAGGCCCTTAGAACCAAAACCCTGTCAACTCTACAGAACCTTGTTCACAGGACCAGCTCACCTTTCGCCCCTACCATAATGAATACCCCATTGCCTCTTAAATTTAAGATGCCACAAGTCGATGTGTTCGACGAAACCTCCGACCCACTGGACCACTTAGATAATTACAAATCTATGATATACCTTCTTGCACTCCACGAACAGGTAATGTGTAAGGCTTTTCCGACTACTCTGCGTGGTTCGGCCTGGTTGTGGTTCGCTAAATTAAAGCCAGATTCCATAAGTTCTTTTTCACATTTGAGTAAGTTGTTCGTGAGCCATTTCATCGGGGGTCAACGGCATAGGAAACCTGCCACCTCCCTTCTTAACATCAAGCAAGCTAAGGGAGAAAGCCTTCGCGAGTATGTGACTTGTTTCAATCAGGACGCCCTACAGGTCGATGACATAGATGACCGGGTTGCTTTGGCAGCATTTATGGGGAGCCTCTTGTCGTCTCGTTTCTTATTCTCCTTATCCAAAACTCCGCCGACAGACACGACCGAGCTTATGCTCAAGGCATAAAAACACATGAACGTCGAAGACGCTGTAGATGCAAGACGTTCTAAGTCCAATGACCCCCCTCCGAAATTAGATAAACGACCTAGAGAGCCCGATTATAAAATTACCAAAAGAAATCCTGATCTCATCAAGGAAAGAGGAGGTGATCAGCCTCTTAGAAAGCACCCCGAGCCTCAGTTCCACAACTACACTCCACTCACCGCCTCATTGGAGCAATTTCTGCTCTACAGCAGAAGATATCCTGATCTGCAGTGGCCTGAGCCATTGAAAACACCCCCCACAAAACGATCTAAAAGCAAATATTGTCAGTTCCACAAAGACCATGGGCACGATATGGAGGACTGCCTTGACCTCAAAGAGCAGGTGGAAAAGCTAGTAAGGCAAGGGAAGATGAACCGTTTCCTCGGTGAGGAACGGCTGGGGAACACCAGGGAGCAACGCGGGGATGATTAACGCAATGCTGATTGTCGCCACAATCGTCATGATCAGCCGCATGTCGAGATCAAGACAATCTCGGGAGGTTTTGCGAGAGGCGGCACTTCATGTTCTACGAGAAAGACCCACTGTAAAAGGCTTCGTGAGGAGCCGAATCATTCGTACGACCGCCGCTACAAATCGAAACATCGGCAAGTGGACAAACTTGCAGTTTCATTCTCTGAGGAGGATGATCGAAATATACAGCAACCCCATGATGACCCGTTAGTGATCAGTTTGCTGGTCAGCAACCATCTCGTGCGGCAAATTCTGGTGGACAACGGAAGTTCTGCTGATGTTCTGTTCACAGACAGATTTGATCAGATGAACATAAGTTGAGCAAAGTTACAGCCGATGCTCTTACCTTTGGCCGATTTCGCGGGGGATAAGGTATACCCGCTTAGGTCCATCCAACTATCAGTTACGATCAGGGATAGCAAACTCAAGCTCTCAAAGTTCTTGACATTTTTTGTTGTGGATAACCCATCAGCATACAACATGATACTGGGTATGACAGCACTAAATCAGTTTCGGGCTATTACTTCCACCTACCACCTTCTAGTCAAATTTCCCATTGATTAGGGAATTAGCTACGCCAGAGGAGACCAGAAATCTGCTCGAGAGTGCTACATTACTTCCCTAAAGGAACAAGTTCCACGAGAAAACCCTGAGCATTGAGGAAATTGAGGTTTAGCCCGAGCAGGATTTACAATGAGGGGAGCCAACAGATGACATAGAAGAGATTTCTATTAACCCTGCTGACCAAACAAAAACTGTAATGGTGGGGGTTCGTCTACCACCGGCGCTTAACGAGTCCTTAAGCCAATTCCTGTCGCAGCACAAGAAGGTTTTCGCCTTGTCAAGCGAAGATATGTCGGGGATTGATCCGTCGGTCATGGTACATCGCTTCAACGTTAACCCGATGTTCAAGCTGATCAAACAGAAATAAAGAATCTTTGTACAACAACGGAACGAAGTTATTTATGAGGAAGTAACCAAGTTGAAGGCTACGAGTTTCATTAAAGAGGTCACTTATCATGACTGGTTAGCAAATGTCATCATGGTCAAAAAGGTAAATGAAAAGTGAAGGATATGTATTGACTTTACTGACCTCAATAAGGCGTGTCCAAAAGATAGCTATCCGTTACCACGAATGGATCTGCTTGTAGATTCTATCGCTGGTCATGAACTGCTCTGTTTTATGGATGCTTTTTCTTGTTATAACCAAATCCCAATGCACACACCTGATCAGGAGAAAACATCCTTCGTAACTTTTCATGGTTTGTATTACTACAGGGTTATGCCTTTTGACCTGAAAAATACCGGGACAACTTAGCAAAGGCTGGTTAATCGAATGTTTAAAAAGCAAATCAGAAGAAATGTCGAGGTGTACATTGATGACATGTTGGTTAAAAGCAAGAATGCTGATCAGAATTTAAAGGACCTAAAGGAGGTATTCCTCATCCTCCACAAGTATGGAATGAAGCTCAATCCTGCAAAATGTGCCTTTGGGGTCTCATTAGGCAAGTTCTTGGGGTTCCTGGTGAGCTAGAGGGGTATAGAAGCTAATCCCGATAAGATCAAGGTAATCTTGGAGATGAAAGTCCCTAGTAGTACGAAGGAGGTGACTGGAAGAAAGAGTAACAGCATTAAATCGGTTCGTCTCGCAAGCAACTGACAAATGTCTACCTTTTTTCAAAACCCTACGCAAGGCATTCGTGTGGTCGGCGGAGTGCCAAGAGGTCTTCTTGAAGTTAAAAGAGTATCGGACCAAGCCTCCTCGGCTCGCCAACCCAATCTCGCATGAAGAGTTGTACTTATACCTAACTGTTTCAAAAATGGCAGTAAGTTCTGCATTGATCAGGATGGAGGATGGGATCTAAAAGCCAGTTTATTACACAAGTCGAGCTTTTCAGGGGCAAAAAGTAGATATCCAAATCTAGAAAAGCTGATCTTTGCATTAGTAACAGCATCGAGGAAGTTGATCTTTGCATTACCTCCTGGGTGTTTGCCAGGTGTCCCTCAAAGCCGTTACAAAGGTACTCATATCACGCACTGAGAAGGTACACAATATATATATATAGTTTTTCTATGAGGATTTCATTCAGTGAATAATATACAAAAACTTGAGAAAGAAGAATACTGACTTGGTCGTCATAGAGGTCACGCCGAAAAACCCTTCTGGCATCTTTTCTAAATGTTTATTTATTGCTAGCAGAAGGAGGTATGAGCTTGTCAAGATCGGACGAAAGAAGAGCACCGTCATATTACATACTTAACTATTTTAGAAATTATTTTGGAATTTAAAATTGAATAGATCGAATTCATTTTTTACATTCGATCCATCTATTTTTCAAGTTTTAACACAATTCTAGAACAGTTTCTTGTGACTCAAATCTTGTTCTATAGTCCAAGTTTTGTGTTTCCATTTTTTTTATGAATCTCTTATACCATAATTATAATTATAATTAGATGATCTGACCCGACTAGTTTTTGTATTTTAGTTCAAAAAAGTTTAAGTATACAAATTTTAAGATAGATCAATGTATTTTATCATTAATTATCATGATGTGTTCATTGTGTTGTATCTTATTAGTAAGATAATTTTACTCTGTGTACCTAGTCGAATTGTTTTTGATTGGTTAAAATCATCTTTATTGTAATAAATATATGATCCTAGTTATGTGTACGTATATATATAATACTAGAAAGGTAACACATATATATGTCCAGTTATTTTTAAAAATTTGAGAGAGAGAATGAAACCTTTTAGGCATTGATGGGATTGAATTCAAGGATGACGAAACGAATGCAATTATTTTTTAAATTTTAAAAAAAACTGAAAACAAAACTTTGAGTGGCTTTTCCAAAGAAGAAGAAAACAATTGCAGGAGGAAGAGAGAGGATTTGTGTTATTTTTTAAAATTAAAAAAATTAAAAAGTAGTTAAGAATGGAGCACTTAAGGATGTGGGTAATTTTAAAAATAAAATTTGTAACAGAACTTCAAACACTTTGTCTTCCCTTTATATATACTAGAAGGGGTGACACATGTGTGCCTAAAATTTTTTACACAGTTATTTTTTAAAATTTTAAAAGTAATTATTATGTAGTTATTAAGGATGTGGGAATTAATTTATAGGTAATTTTGAAAATAAAAATATGTGACACAGCTTCAAACTCCTGGATTTGCTTTATATAAAGTATAAATATAGTAGAATATATGGATGTATGTGCAATACTAGCTAGGTATGATTGAAATTAAAGAAAAAAAATAGAGAAATCAAATCTAATTGTAATTGGAAACTTATTAATTAGGGTTTTAGCATGTGAAAGAAAATATCTGTAAAATGTCACATCATATGATATTTAAATATAATTACAAAAATATAATAATAATAATTATTATTATTATTATTGTTATTTTTCGTCTAAGAACTTTACACTGCCTGTATCGTCTAAGGAGGCATCTGTTGAGTTGGAGAAAGAAGTTGAATTTATCCAATTGGGACCCTTTTTTATTTTTTTCTTCTTTTTTTTTGTGAAACAAGATTCGCATTTAATTCACGAAAGGAAAATACGAAAAGCCAAAGCCATAAAAGAAAGAGAATGGGGATAAAATTGTGTTGATATTGATCACACATGTTTATGCTGTAGGAGAATATGAGGGAGGGAAAAAAAAAAGTAGAAATGCTACTAGAAACATTCTAGATGGCATCTTATGTTCTTAAATATTCATGTTTTTTATGTTTTTTTCATCTCAATGGACTATAAGAGCATCTTTAGCACCTTACTTTAAATAGCTAGTCAAAATACAAAAAAAAATAATGGAATCTCTATTTCAACTAACTTCTTTTTCATATATACACTCCAATACTATTCTTTATTTTTACTATTCATTTAAACTAAAGTATCTCAAACAAACTCTCTGTATGAGGATTGTTAGCAGCTAGCCTAACCTATTTTTACCATCTCTAATAGGTCTTTTATCTTACTAGCTATTATAGGAAAAATATTTTTTGCTAGTTATATTTGTTTTTTCTATAATAGCTAATCAGATAAAAAATTTGTTGGATATGATAAAAATGGGTTAGGCTTGCTACTTTATTTTACAGACTTCATATACATTATCTGTTGGAGATGCTCTAAGTTACTAAATCATTGAAAATCTAAATAACCAAAATCTTTAGACATGATCCAATATTAATGGACACATTGAGTCAGGTTTTCTCCATTCATCAAATAAATTGAAAGATCTCTATTGCTATTTTATGATGTCTAAGAAAATCCACTTTGATGACTTGAATTGATCGTGTTATAGAGTTTACCGATCGAAAAGACTATATACACAAAAGAATTAAGTTAATCGGTTATCGATAACTATATTTTTGAAATACGTTTATCTTACAAAAATGGTTGGCAAGTATATATTTTTTAAAGTAGATTATATAATTTTTTTTATAAATGTTGTGATTCTATCATCTAATTGCCGATCTTTGATCAATTAAATTTTTTGCATGAAAGATGTTTGTGTTGGACTCTATAATATGAACTATTTAAATCATCAAGATAAATTCACGATAAATACTATTAAATGGAAATAATGAGAACTCCATTTTTAAAAAGCAAAATAAAGATGATTTGATGAATATGAGTTAGAGAGACATAAAATTATCAAGAAAAATATCCCAATATGAAACTTCTTATAGAAATCCGCATTGATTATGGATCTACAGCTAATTATATCGATCAGTTGTTACTAGTTCTTAGTTATCGGGATTATTAGAGATTTGTTCGATTGTTAGTTTCAAAATTTAAAATATAACCGACGTATACAAAAACTTGCTCAAACACCTAGTTATCAAAAAGATATTGACCCGTGACTTATGGTTAATGGGCATCAACAAAAATCAATGAACGTTTACATGTTATATGTCACCCATTTTTGTATTAATTGGTTCTTTATTTTATTTTAAAAACAAACTAGTAAGAATATAGAAAAGAATATTATTCAATTATGCGGGCAATGATATATAAATGGGGTATGACTCTCCCTTCAAAATGGGCTAAACTCCATGGGGTTAGCCTGGTGGTGGAAGTTTGGGATTTAAGGGTTTGCTTCCTCTTAGATCTCAAAATTGAAACTTTTTAGATACTATCAATTCTTTGGAATTAGTTCATATGAGATTTTTTTTTGAATTTAATTAGGATTCTTGTAAGTGGGCAGTGGAATTGATCTTTTAAAGATTAGTCGAGGTGCGTGTAAGCTGGCCCGAATACCCTGAATTATTCAAAAAAATGGGCTAAATACGTATAAATATTTTTATTATTAAATAAACGATAAAATCTAAATGCATTATCTCTAAACATATCGACTGATTCTATTTGTTTGGCTAAATTAATTTCTAAAATTAGCTTTTTTCTTGCACGCCGTAGGTTCCTTGGAAGAAACAAGTTTTTTAAGGCCATCCCTTATAATAATTTTTTATATGGTTTGGGACTAATTATATGGTTCTGAACAATCTTAGCCACACGTTGTTAATGTAAATTCATGTATATGTTCACAAACTCTACATTATTGTATGACGTTCGAAACTATTAATCCCAAATCATACTTTTCTTCTCAACATTAATTTCTAAAAAATAATACTTGCATAAATGGTGGATGACCGACCGAGCACAAATAAAATACAAGAATAAAAACTCTGAGTACTCATAGTTTATTGACACAAGGATGAGTACTCACAGACGATAGATGACCGATCGAGTACAGATAAGACACAAGGATGAAAACTCTGAGTATTAACTTTAAGTATTTAGGTCTCGTTTGATAACCGGTGTAAGTTGGGTGAGATTAATAATGATGTGAGAGTAGTGTATGGATTGGTAGTGATGTGAGATTGGAATGGGGTGGGATTAGTTTTTTTGTGTTTGATTTGGGTATGATTAGATAACGGATTAAATAAACTCATATTTGATTTGGGTATGATTGGATAAATGGAATATGATTATATTTGTTCATTTTCAATATTACTCTCGTAGTAAAAACTAATAAATATATTTTGTAATTTTTATATTAACTAGTAAGTTAATTTATTTTAAAATTAACTTAAATAAACTAATAAATTAAATTTTTGCTTTTTTGTGCGTGATTTTGCTTCCGTTCACGTTCGAAGATTGGTTTTGAAATCTCAACAAGTGGTATAAGAGCCAACGGTTAAAAATTCAAAATCGCGGTGGGTGATCGGAGCAAGATATGATTTTTTATTTCAATTCGTATAAATCAAAAATTATTTTAATTTGCACAAAAACAAACCATGGCGGCGACAGCGCAAAACCAAACCGGTGAAGGCGCTCTCAACACACTGGCTTGGTGAAAATCATGGTGAAAATCAACTGGTGATAATTAAAGACATTATTTGTTTGTTATTGAAATTATTCACGTTGATGGAGAAAACCAAATCAAAGTATCACTGGTAGATTTTGGATCATTTTCTTCCTTGATTTTCGTGTAGGAATCAAGATAGCAGTGATTGTTGAATTTGGGTTTTGGATTGATAACTTTTGATATTCAAATTCTGTTAAGAGTGGCCTGGGAAGATTTGATAAGGATTTGATTCAAGAGTTTTTATCCGATGTGGCATAAAATTTTGAAATCTGACGGTTTGAGTTTATTTTGTTATATCGGATAATATGTATATAGTAAAATA
Source organism: Heliamphora pulchella (assembly GCA_032270985.1). NCBI lineage: Eukaryota > Viridiplantae > Streptophyta > Magnoliopsida > Ericales > Sarraceniaceae > Heliamphora > Heliamphora pulchella. The sequence continues at coordinate 571 of JAULJZ010150139.1, read as the reverse complement.
ATTAAAGAAGAAGGTGTTTCCTAATGTTTTCGGCGCTGCGGATTCATCGGTATGGTCATATTTTTTGATTTCTGCACTCTTTGATTGGATTGAATAGATCAGCTTAGATTGAGATTGATCGGGTGTGATCGGGTATAATAAGAAGCAATCAGGTACAATCAAAGTTAATTTAGGCTGCGTGGGACAAGAATTATACATATTTGGTATTGCGACAAGTTCAGATTATGAGAGATTGTCAAACACAAATCTAATAGCGTTAAAGAGTTTAGGTTTTGTGTTTGAATCTTTTAACGGCCACAACGGCTTCACATTGTGGCAACAAATGGTGAAGAATATTTTGATACGCAAAAAACTGATCAAGCCTCTCAGGACTAAGTCAGAAAAATTAAAAACGATGAAGGATGTAGAATGGGAAGAGATGCGAGACTTGGCGAATAGTACGATTCAGTTGTATCTCAATAATAGCACTCTTTGGGAAGTCGTCAATGAAAGCGATCCGGCAGAACTCTAGGCTAAGTTAGAAAGCAGGTACAAGTCTAAGGCATTGACAAATCGATTGTCTTTAAAGAAA
>JAULJZ010150138.1:0-10121 GCA_032270985.1 Heliamphora pulchella | reverse complement strand
TTTGGTACAGTTTATTGTCGAGAAGGTTCAATGGATGCATATCGACATGGCAGGCCCTGTCTGGAATGATAAGAAGAAAGCTGCAACCGGATTTGGGATTGCGACTTTGGTGGAGTGGGTTCTGAAGAATTCCTCTTGATCTAATATTACAATTTACAGTTTCAAGAAGAGGGAATTTATGGGTTTATATGTGGGGAGAGATCCAAGAGAAGCAGCTAATTTCAGTAAATTATGACCATTTTCTATTTATCTTTTCAAAAAATCTTGGGAAAACAAAAAAAAAAAAAAGAGAACTCTTTACAATGAAGTGCCTCTATAGCCCGAAATCTGCATGGCCATTTATTATTTGGGCACAGCTCCCTTTCAGTTTCCATGGAGACTCGACCAGTCTAGTTGGGCCGATTTGGGACCAAATATGTGTTCATTTCTATGATGTTCATCAAAACTTTCATTGTTTTTTATTCGTGGGGTTTTGAAAATTTATTATAAGACATTGAAGTTTTGAGATTTTATGGTTCGAATCCCCTCATGAGTAACTTTTAAAATGTCCCATGCTTTTTTAAGTCGCATATACTTGATTATTTATAAACATAATCAAGTTGATTGAATATCGTTAAGTGTTTGAGTAGATTATGTTTTTGTTAAGAAAATGAATGGTGTTTATTCTTTTAAACAAAAATATGATTTGATCAGACTTTTAAAGATAATCAATTTGGTTTTTGCATAAAAGATCCACATATTAACGTAAAAAATAAATATTAATCGAGCATGGTGAAACAATTAGATTGCATTTATTTCATTATTTTTTTTAGAAATATACTTGCTGGTTATAATTTTAATACAAATAAATAATCAGAAAATTAACTATGTTAGATTAATTAAATATTTTACATAAATAATTTATTTAATAAAATAAACAACGCTAACAATTTGAATTATAAAATGTATATGAAATTGGACTCAATGCAAGTCTTTTACCCCCACGCCTTACTGTGGATACCATTACAAAAGTTCTCAATTTATCTGTATGTATTATATATAAATTTATCTGCTTATGTTAAATTTATTTGTGTTGTAGGCGATCGGATCTTGCACGTTAAAATTTTGTTAATAGACCTTGCGCGTTAAAATTTATTTTTTTAAACTTTTGGCTAAAAACACATTTTCAAAATACGTATAAAGTACACAGATAAATTTATCTGTCTTGTATAAATAAACAGACAGATAAATTTATCTGTCAAATTATATTTGTTTTACTAAACAGATGAATTTATCTTTCTAGAATTTATCAATGTTAGAAATGAATAAATAAATTTATTTGTCTAACATTTGTCAATGCTAGAAAGGAACTGATAAATTTATCTGTTTAGCAAATTGTGTTTATTTCACGAAACAAATAAATTTATATGTTGCTTGTGCTTAGTTAACTTAACAGATAAATTTATCTTTATAATATTTGTCAATACTAAAAAAGAACGATAGATAATTTTATCTGTATGCATTACATATAAATACAGATAAATTTATCTGTTTGTATTAAATTTATCTGTGCCGTAAGCGATTGGACCTTGCACATTAAAAATTTTGTTAGTAGACCTTGCGCGTTAAAATTTATTTTTTTGAACTTTTAGCTGAAAGCCCCTAAGATCAAACAGATGGCGATGAGGCTACTAGCGCCAAGACCGTTCTTCTGAGGGATGGTGAAGATGTCTTGCTCTTCACTAGGACCGAACTTGAATTTTTCGATCACATAGACGAAATCATCGTCTATGTCCTTTTCGAAGTCTAATAGTTCGGTCACCAGCTTTTTGGCTACTCTCTTGGATTTGAGGTAATAGGAGTCAGTCGAATGTTACACCATATTGTAACAATATACGATATCCCAAATACCAAGATTGGTACCTAAGATACGGTTCAGCTCCACTACCCTCATGATCATTCTAAAGACATTAGATAACACTTGCACGGGGTTGACCCTAAAGTGCCAAAGAGTTCGGCGAAGAAGAGAGTGAAGTGGGAACCGAACTCCCCCTTCCACTATGGAAACTAATGGAAGGAAAAGCTTTTCCCGATTCCCTTCGCACGAATTGTTGGGACTGGCCAGGGTAAGCTTAACATCGTTTGGAATTTGATATCGATGTCGGAAAGTCTGCATAGCCTCCGGCGTCGACACTAACTTTTTAATTTGCCCATTCTAGAAAATATAAAAGAGAAAAGAGAGAGGAGAAAGACATGGCAAACTTTGCTCAAAGCAAAAGAAAGAATAGTGAAAAGGGAAAGAGAAAGCTTACAAACAGAGACAACGCAGGTAAATCAGCCTTCTACAACGAATTCAGAGTTTTCTTTCACCGAATTCTGGGTTTGTTCGTCGAAAATTGTGGAGAATTCTTGCCAAAGAATTCGAAAGCAATGATAATGGTGGAAAAAGGAAAAAGACGTTTGAGATGGGATTTTATACCCATCGTTTCAAATGTCACAAACGCATTTAATGCGCTGTGCGTTTGAAACGACGTATAAAGACCACCAAGGCAACACGTGTTTGCCCCAGGGACCAATTGTAGCCCTCCACGTCATCATTGAGGGGCTCGAGAGTAAGCTGTCAAGCAAAAAGGAAGATGAAATGGTTTAGGAACTAAAGAGACAACTGAGCACCGAACATTATCACCTAAATAGAAGAGCACACATTGACTGTCAACCTCAACATACGCGCCAAACAAATGATATACGAAAAGGAGAGCTTACCAAACAAACGAGTGAGAAAAAGCTCTGACTCCTCACCAAGCTCTTTGGCTAAAGTGAACACTAAAGCTAGGGGTAGTTGGAGGTGGATTAATCAATGCGCTTAAGGCCCAATCCAGACCAATGAGCATCTGGGCCACCCAATGGGGCAACCCATAAATAGTTCGCGCCCATACAAGTTGACTAACCCACGACAAGTTCAGGCCACCCCAAAAAGGGGCAGGCCATTACGAGACAATTTGGTTTAATAAGCCTCAGGCCAAGAGATAACCCAGGAAGACTCCATTCCCACAACATCAGTTCAGGAAATGGAAGATTAGCTTCCAAAGGCAATTATAACTACCTAAAGATGAGGCAGAACTCCTGATAAACCAGAGATAAGGGATAAGAGGTAGAGTCCCAAGAGAACTCAACCACCCTGATTTTGTTCTCTATGTAAAGGAAAGTACTCCATACCCCTAGGTACGTAATTCTAACCTAGTTCTTAATTAGAAGCCTCGTAGAGATAAATCTAATTTGAACGTCAGAGTGCTTCCCGACCAAAACAGGTCGGAAAGCACTAACGGCGTTCTTCGTCTTGCAGGAGTTCGGGAACCCCACGTGCAGCCACCAGTGAGTTCGGTAACTAAGAGTTCGATCCATATTTCTGTTCGGGATCACCAAAGTTGAACCAATCAAGGTTGGTTCTGATTGTGCCAACTGGGTTATGTGGCAACTGGGTTTGGCGTTGGGATGAACTATGTTTGATGGCTCTCTCTCTCTCTCTCTCTCTCTCTCTCACTCTCTCTCAAAAGCAGAGATGGTGCCTACAAAAACACGAGATATTAATGAGGGTAAATATGAAAAATTAATTTTTGTTTTTAAAAATATATAAAACATCTCTCTCTCTCTCTCTCTCTCTCTCTCTCTCTCTCAAAAGCAGAGATGGTGCCTACAAAAACATGAGATATTAATGAGGGTAAATATGAAAAATTAATTTTTGTTTTTAAAAAAATATAAAACATGTAGTTATATCTGGCTACAAACAAACATAGTATAAAATATTTCTAATTAATACATATTCAAAGTTATATCGATTGTATTTTATATCTTTTTATATATTCAAAGTTATTCTCTATTCGTCATTTTATCTCCCAACAATCAAACATGCCTTTTGAAAACATACAATCCTTGCCAACTCAGTTTCATTAGTAGGATGGCACCCACTTCATTTTCAAGATATTTTTTTTCTTAATTCAATTGTTTTTATATTTGGTTTGAGTTAAATTATTATGAGGATAGAGAGGCATCTCTCCAGTCCGCTGATGGAGAGGTTCAATTGGGCTCAAAATAGCTCTACTTTTTTACGATTTAAGTCGTTTATTTCATTGTATCAAATTATAACTTACCTATAGAAAAATTAAGCCAGAACGAATAATATTTTTGTTATATGCTGGCCCATTCAATTTTTTTCTTAACATAAATATAATTTATTCAAATACTTAAAAATATCTAATCAACTTAAATTTTTTATATAGATAATACACAAATAATAAAGTAAACGACTCAAATCATATTTTTAGACCAGTCCAATTCTCGTAAAGACCGGACAGAAGTTAAACCATAATAGGAATAGTATTATGCATTTGACTACTTTATGAGTTTTGTGTCGGAATTTGAACTTAATACTTTTTTTTGTTGAAATTAATAAAATATTGTAAGTGTATGTTCTAACTAATGTTCCTTTTTTTTCTATTTTGCTAACCCACCCAAACCGCTCAAATTATTGATTTGAAAATGCCAAAATACTAAAACGAGCCTGTCAATTTCGAGGACAAAGACTTGTTGAATACGCTCATACGAGCTGCGCGTGTTTGGCTGAATGAGTTATGAATATTGGAGAGACAATCCAGGGATTAAAAATTATTCAAGCCAATACCTTTATTATAAAAACAAAGAACTAGTTTGATATGTTAGATGAAATTGAATAAGATAAGAGAAATAAATAATATTAAGAGTTTTATATACATTACATATGTTTTTTTAATACTAAGAGAATATAAAATAGTGAGAAATTTTATTCATGTTTGATTAAGATAAGATAAATAATAAAATATGAGTTGTAAAATTATTTTTGACCTTTAAATAAAGAAATAAGATAATTTAAATTTAAAATCTAGTACTAATAATACCAATAGAGTATGGTGTTATTAATACCATAAATAATGTATTACTAATCGTACATTTATCAAATTATTTGTTCTAATCTTACGATACAAATACGGAATTAATTATCCAAAGTGACAAAATTTGAAATGAGAGCCCTATATATTTTTTAATCTAATTTGATCCAAAGAAATTTGTTGATCCAAACATGCCCAAAAAATAATACTACATACACAAATTTTCAACCATAGTCCAACTGAAAAAATTAGATTCTAACCTTGAGGATTCGAATTTAAATTAGATAGCCAACATGAAGAAAGAGATCCAAAAAAAGTAAAATTGACGGGGTAAGGTGGACCCATTTTCTAGTCGTCCCACAGTAGACGGCAAGGATTTCAAAGTAGCCCCTTTGAATTCCATGGAGAAAATTACAATGACTTTTTAAGTTTTCTTGCCCCGTGTAAACGGCAACTTAGTGCCAAACTATTAGTCGTTCTCAGAGTTTACCTAATGTTTTTAATAAATAAATTATCATAATTTATAAAATATGAATTATTTTTTATTTCTTAATTACTCAATAAAAATAAATTATTTAAATGATCACAATTTATACAATGTAAATTACCTTTTATCTCTTAATCACTCAATAAAAATAAATCATTATGTTCTTATCGTAAAATTTGTCACCATATTAGTTGAGAGCATCACGTGCACTTGCAATATGGTACCCGAGAGCACCGAACAATTACTCCAAATTATTAGGTATTTTCGAAATACTATGTAGGTGATGCTATGTGGTATTTTTAGCAAATAAATTATCAAAATCTACACAAGAATATCACTTTTTTGTCTCTTAATTACCCAATAAAAATACCAATAATTTTAAGGTCTCTGAAAAAAACTCAAAAAATTATCCCGAATTTAAAATAAAGGATTCAAATTTAACTGTGTTGTGTGGACCATACTGCAAACAAATCTAAATTACTAATTTTAAATTCTGAATAAATTTTTAAAAATAATTTCAGATTTATAATATTGTTATGAAAATAAATTATTATATTTTTATGGTAAAATTTAAATATCAGCTCACCTACGAATAATTACTCCATATAAATACTCCTCTCCCATTACCTACCATCACACACACTCACTTCTCTCTCTCTCTCTCTCTCACACACACACACACACACACAGACCATGTTTGATAACCGCCATCGTCCTCTCGGGCCGGTCTGTCAGCCAACCGGTAGCTGTGTCGACACACGGGAAGCAGATTTTGATTTCTGGGGTGAAAAGAGAACCAGCGTTTACAACAACTACGATTGTTCAGACTACGCCGACGAAGTAGAGTTCCGATCTCAAACAGGGAACGACGATGGATACGCCGCCAACTCGCTGCCATTTTGGACGGCTCCATTGCTTCCTCGCAACGAACGCTACAGTTGTCCATCTCCCAAGTCAAGGTCACAAGCAATCAAAGAAGGTTGGAAGGAACTAATGGAGATGATTCAAGACGTGCCAGAATCTTCATACGAACTCTCTCTCAAAGATATCGTCGATGACCTAAAGGACATTGTAATTGACGACAAGAGTTTGAATACCACGCCTAAAGAAGAAGCCCAAATGAAGCAACAGAAGAAGAAGAATAAGAAAAAGTGCAAGAGAAGAGGTCGGATGGCTCGGAGCAAGAGCATGGACAGTGGAGTTTTCCTTCTGAAGATGTTCTTCCCGATTTCTATAGGTTTGAAGAGGAAACCAACCGCCGGTAATCGCTCGAAGGTTTGTCGGAGTCCAAAACGAAGCTATCTGGAGGGACCAGAGAATGATACCAACAAGAAATGGTGGAAGATGAGGTTTCTGGGTACTGGGGATAGTAAAAAGAATAGTGGAAGAAGTAGCACCAGTGGAAGCACTAGTAGCGGCGGAAGCAGGTATATTCTCTTCAGTTTGTGTTGTGAGAAGTAGCATCTGGCCAAAACAAAAAAATTCCAATGCCTTCTCTTCTAAAAGCTTTGAACTACCAAAACAACTCTGAACTAATCATCACAAAGGTTCTGTATGTTTCAACGTAAACAAAAAAAAAAAAAAGTTCAGTAAATTTTTTTGCATTTTTCATTGTTTAGTTTGATAATAACAAAAAAAATTAATAACAAATTTTATATTATAAGACCAAAATTGACTTTCAAAAAAAATCCAGAAGTTATCCAAAACTATTACAACGGTTTACAAAAATGGGCTATTTTGTTGATCCTTAATGTCCTAATTAACAACCTTAATTTTTTAATTTTTTGATTTTTTAACTAAAAAGTCCAAAAGATCAATGTTATTTATTTGGCAAAAAAATAAAATAACAAAAATAAATAAAAAATCAAATTAAAACACAAACTCACAAAATATTTTATTTAACTCTCACAATTTTTAAAATACAATAATATCCCTCATAACTTATTTACTATCACTACCAACTATATATAATTGTTAATATTAAATATATAAATAAAATAAAATTATCTACTTTGAACAAAAAGTTAAAAAAATAATTTTTTACTTAAACAACCAACTTCAAAAAAACTAACTTAAAAAATAAATTAGCAAAGAATCTACTTTGAACTCAAATTAACTTTTTTACTATAAATGCAAAAAAATAAAATTAAAAATTTTAAAAATTATCTTTTAAACTAGTTGTCAATCAAGACCAGTCTTGGTAGTTGATACAAGCCTTATTGGCCTCATTTAATAATTAGTATAAGTTGAATAAAATTAATAATAAAGTAGAATCAAAATAGAAATTGTAAACAAAATGAGATGTAAATAGTTTTTGATGTTTGATTTGCATGGGATAAAATAAAGAATTATATCATGCCTTCTCATAAAGTTCCAATTTTACTCATAGTTTAATAAAGTTCCAATTTTACTCATAGTTTAATAAATAACTTTTTTCTCTTTGAATCAAATACACCCAATTCTAGGCTTCCAGCTGAACTTCATTTGTACTCTCTCTCTCTCTCTCTCTCATTTTTTATGGTTTTCTGTAACCTGTTACAAGTTTCCACCATCGCCCCGATCCCGCCCTCCTATCGATTTCTCGACGCATTCTCTCTGCTGAAATCTTATTCCGTCGATGGTGGCAGCAGCGCCCTGCTCTGCCAAAATCCTACCCGTCACCATCCGACACCACTTCTGGCAACCAAAACAACCACTGCCACTCCTTCCAACAACCAAAACAACCACCGCCACTCCTACCAACCAAAACAACCACCGTCATCTTCGCGGTTCATTCTGGCAGATACCAAAGTCTCCGCATGTTCAAGACAAAACAGACCAACAAGAAAAGATCTGCAAATGTGAAAGACTGATTGTGGCCAACTTGATCATTTTATGCTTAATCCGTTGAAGTGGATTCATTATACCACCCTCCTCAAGGGTTTCCTAATCCCCCATTTTGGTGCATCTCCCACTAGTTTTTTGACAAACAAACTAGTCCCAGTTCCTTACTAGTCCAGTCCATACCTCTAGAACTGATCATCTTTGAAGTCCCAATCTTACAAGACTAACTTTTCTAAAAACAAAAGACAACCAACCATCTGGACTGAAAAAACTTATCTTTTTTACTTCCATTGATAGTTCGGATCATAACTCTTCTTGTGAAAATATCTCGTTTGAACCAAACAACGGAAGAATTTTATTCTGAATTTTTTTTTAAGTGTCAACCAAACACCAGAAAACAAAAAGAAAAAATCTAGTTTTTACAAAACCATTTTGCATGAAAAGTATTTTCCATTGTAAAACATTTTATGTCAATACAAACGGAGACAAACGCTCTGAAACTCTGAATCACTGCAAAAGGAGTTGGGTATGACGGAAATGATTGGTTAAACATTTTCAATAATGTAGTTAGTAGCAGTTCATAACTAAATGAAGCCATGGAATAAAGGAACCAAAATGCTTTTAAGACAGACTAGTTAACTCAAATACTGCAAGGAAGCATAATGGAAGGAACATGGTAATACAATTCAAGAACATACAATGCATTTATGCAAACACTAGGCTAGAGGTATTAAAATAATAATTAAAAAAGAAATCTTGCACTGACCAACCTTTCAACTGTTATTCTGTCGTGCAGGAATGATGATATCAACTTCACACCCAGTTGCTGGTCCTTCAATAAGAAAAGCAGATCCCATAGACAGAGAGGGAGCCTCCTCTGAATGTGCTCACCACATAAACACCCATGCAACTACACACAAAATGGTCAGTGGAAGTAGTAGAATTATTAGCAATAGAGATGCTTCCTAATTCTCCAGCATAAAGAATGTAATCAGTGTCAATACTTTAATCATCTAGTGGTCACATAAACTCCCATCAAATTTAGATGCTCTTTAGTACCCTGTTATGCTTCAATGGGATGCCTCAATGCTCCTGGAGAAAAAAATGTTTACAAGAAAGAAGGTGATGGGGAGAGGTAATGTAAATGGATTTCTTCTTGGTAATATTGATGTAAAACAATCCAAAGTTCTAAATGAAGTATCTCAATACTAAGCTTTCCACAAAACTTCTACAATTAACCCCTTCCCAAATACAAATAATCCATATAAATTAATAATGGCAGAAACCACATCCACAGCCAGAACGGCTGTATCTGCACAGCCCTGCCTCTCGCAAGTATGGATCCTAACATGAGAAGGATGCAAATACAGCCATTGTGACTAGCTTTAGAACTTCCAGATTCAATATCAAGAACAAAACCCATACAAGCAAGCAATAATTTGTGGGAAAATGAATCACTAAATACTGGTAACTGGATTACATTTCCCTTTTAATGACAGCAAAGCCAGATATGCATATTGATGCCTTTCAATTACCAGCACATAGAAGCATAAAAAGTATATGAGTTCCAACCCGACATGCTACAAGAGCCCTTTCCATATGCTTTTCATGCTACATCTTTACATGGTGTACAACAAACAAAAATCAGTATTTTTGCCCTATGAAACATGTTTCACTGAATGTGGCACGAATCAAAAGGTCAAATACTTCTACTTAGCTCCATCATCTTCAGTATCCTGCAAAATAACCCCTCTCACCTTTGCCCTGCCAAAAATTAAGGATATTAATACCAAAACAACAAAGTATACTGATGTTTAGAATTCTAGAAATACTAACCCCCCCCCCCCCCCCCCCCCCCCCCCCCCCCCCCCCCCCCCCCCCCCCCCCCCCCCCCCCCCCCCCCCCCCCCC
>JAULJZ010150137.1:0-10121 GCA_032270985.1 Heliamphora pulchella | reverse complement strand
AAAGGAATCCACAGGTATTTGAATCGACTAATTCCCATAAATTAATCAATTGAATACCATAGGACGCCAATTGAAAATCGAAGAACCAACCACCAAAACACTAACGCCCAACACATCCCACGACGCCTAGAAGGACACCACAACGTCCCACGGAACATGGAATTAGGTCAAAAGCGTTAACAAGGACGAAAAACAACCTTTTCCCAAACATTCGGCCAAAAACGGGTGAAAACGGTTTAGAAATCTTGACACACCTTCACTCTTTTGATCATAACTTCTTCTACAAAATGAATTTTAAGGTGAGATAGGTGTCATTGAAAAGAGGACTTTCGGGGCTTCAATTTGAGTACAAGAACGACCTAATTTCGAGTTCAGACGAGAGAGATAATAGCAAAACAAAATGGCCAAGTGGTGCTAGTCCCCTCGAGCGGACATTGGGCGCTCGAGCGAGCTCCCACCCGAGAAGAACCCAAATTTGGCTGTTCATGGTGTTATAAGCCTCCAAACACTCAAGCACACACAAACCATCATCTCAACCACAAATCTAAGCCCTTAAGCACTATCTCGACACCCTCGAACGTGCCCATACCCGAAACTACCACAAAACCTCGAAAAGAAAAACTCAAAACTCGAATCCATCCATTGAAATCAACACAAAACCCCTTTTTGAAACCAAAATTCGATTTTCTTGAAACAAAGTAAGATCTACAGCGATCTAACCGTTAAAAACACACACGATTACACGTAGCACCCTTATAAGACATGAGAGTCTAGGATCCTACCTCGGTGAGTTAAAAACTCGATGCCTCGAACCATGTGCAAAATTGAGCTTCGCCGAAATCAAAATCTGACTGGATGGTTGCGTAGCCCTCGATGCCGATACCAAGAATCCACAGTCTGATCGTTAGAAATCGAGCCCCGAGCCCATCGAAAGCTAGAGAGAAGGTAGAGAGAAAACTTGTAGAGAGAGAGAAGAGAGAGAGATGAGAAGATGTTTTTGAAAACAAATATCTAAAGGAAGATATTTATAGGTTCGTCGAAAAATATCTCTTTTTTTTCTTTTTTTTTTGAAACCCGCACCACAACGGCCAACGGCCAACGGCCCCGGGAACCTACCCCGCATGCATATCTAAGCCTAATCATGCATCTAAACTCATAAAAACATGCAGCTATGAAAACACCAAACGCGCATCCGAAAACGCCGAAAAAAGAAAATGGTCAGGGTCTCACAAAAATACACTAAGTCAAGTTTGAAAATCCTATCTTCACTCCAAAGCAAACTCAATTCAATCAATACCCTTTCGTTAACAACGGGATAATCTTAACCCATCCCAATGCAAAATTCAAATGAACAGCCGATTCAATTTAAATTCGAATGTTTAAGGATTCAAGATTTTGATATAACAACCAACCTTTTGCTTTTAAACTAGCCGCTCATTCATTACAAACCCATCCCCAAACTCAATTTTAAAAACCCAAAATAGTTCGCATCCTCTCGAAAATGGTTGATTCAACCAAAATTAGTCTCAAGAATCTCAAATGCAAACCCCAGTCAAATCTCGAACTCAACTAAAACCAACTTTAATCCAAATTATGTTTCACTCGGTACTCAAACTTTAAATTCAAATCGACCTTCTAATCCTTGATTCCATTTTTATCAAAAACAACCTAGTCTACAAAATACGGTTCAAACACGCTCCGAACCCACGTTTCGACATAGTTCAACTTAACATTTGCCTAGATTCACTCTCCTTTTATCTTGCTTTCTTCAAACCTAGGCCGATTCAAAATTCAGATCCACTCCAAGATCGTTTTATGAATCTAAGCTTGTTGTTTTTAAGAATCTCCTAAATTCAAAAATCCGTCCAAACATCCACCTAGACTCGACTCAATCAACCTTTACCTAACCCAGAATCCAAAAATCAAGCCCAAAACACCCTGCTACTCTTTTTTTCCTGCCAGTTTAAAGTCATTTTAATCGAGTTAATCCATATATTCGATTCAAAAGGCTTATTTTATGCAAGTTTAGGAGTCCCGTAGTCTGAAGCAAGGATCCATCCATTCGAGTCAAGGGTCTAAACCTAGTTAAATCCACGTTTTCAGTCAAAACTCTAGTTTAAACCCAAAACACCAATCCATTCGAATTCAAATTCCAATATTCAAACAGAAATCAATTCAAGCTCAATTTCGAGAAAAATTCAAGTGCATGCAATATCATACGACATAATCAAACACGAAAAAGAAATTGGATTACCTCAAAGTTTCACAGAGAAATGTGATCGGCACGATGCCGAAGGAGAACCTCTCGCTCCTCTATCACTTCCGGGATAGTAAACCTCTTCACCGCCAGCTTTCGGAGCCGATGGACCACTGGAACGTACGTTGTGGGATCGAAGATCCCCAGCATCCCGGGGAACCCCACCGGCAGCTCCTTCACACCGCCCACGCCCCCATCGCCGCCTCCTTTGTCTTCGGCACTACCACCATCGTAGTCGCCTCCTCTAGCCGCACCACCTCCAATGCCACTGCCGATAAATCCAAAACCAAGTCTCCCTGTGAGAGCTGTGAATACAACCGAAACCAATGAAAAAAGAAACATGGTGACGAAGAAACATGGTGATGAGAGAGATACGAGAGAGACAAGAGATACAAGAGAGAGACGTGAGAGAGACGTGAGAGAGAATCGAGCAAGGGAGATGATAAAGAAAATCAAGCAAGGGAGATGAGAAAGAGAATCGAGCAAGAAAGATGAGAAGAATAAGAAGAAGAAAGAAATTTGAAGCTTAGTGTGAATTAGTTTTTTTTGAACTGGCCTCGGAATATGACTATCATTGACCTTACAGCCGTGAGGTCCAAAAGTTTTAAAACCTACGGCGGCTAGTATTTTCTCCAAACCGCAACATTTGGTTGACCAGACTGCTATGTTTTTTAAAACGTTTTAACTGGTCGTGATATATACCCTCAGGCCGCAACTTAGCTTGGGCAACATAGTACAGGCCGCTAGCTTTGATAAGAAATGGCCCCATGTTGTTATGCCCCTTTATCCTTTAAAACATCTTTGAGTTATCCCGTTTGGGCTGTGGATGTTTCAAAACCCTTTTTAGCCCCTCTTCTTTTTGAATAAATGCCTCCCTTTTTTTAGCCTGACCAATCGGTCCCCGACATGATCTAAAACTGACCCTAGCACCTCCGGTCCTTCTCATGACCTTAAACTGATCCACTAGTCCCCGACATGACCTAAAACTATCCCTAGCACCTCTGATCCTTCTCATGACCTTAAACTAACTCACCGGTCCCTAACATGACCTAAAATTGTCCCTAGCGCATTCAGTCCTCCTCATGACCTTAAACTAACCCACTGGTCCCCAACATGACCTAAAACTGTCCCTAATACCTCCGGTCCTGCTCATAACCTTAAACTAACCCACCAGTCCCTAACATGATCTAAAATTGTCCCTAGCATCTCTGGTCCTTTTCATGACCTTAAACTGACCCATTGATCCCCAACATGACCTAAAATTATCCCTAGCCTTCCCAGTCCTCCTCGTGACCTTAAACTGACTCGCTCGTTCCCGACATGACCTAAAACTGTCCCTAGCACCTCCGGTCCTCCTCATGATCTTAAACTGACTCACCGGTCTCCGATATGACCTAAAACTGTCCCTAGCCCCTCCGGTCCTCCTCATGACCTTAAACTAACTTGCCAGTCTTTGCACGTCCTAAAATCTTGCCCCATTTATTCGGTCCTCCATGACCTAAAAGTTGCCCCTTTCATCCTTCGATTGTCACGACCCTAAGCCTATTTACACGTTCACATTTGCACCTATTCGCATGGTATTGTGTTTTCCATACATCATGATTAGACTGCTTGCATCATATGCATTGTCCCACAAACTATGACCGGTCTGATCCCTTACAACAGGGGTATAAAGGAAGCCCGATGGACATTTGGGTTCGACCATGCCTTTCTGCATGTTTTGTTTGTGCTTAAAATTGGTGGCTTGTTCGATCAGTTTATCTCTAGAGCTTTGACATTCACTTGCACCACGAGTTGCTACAAGCTCTATCAAAGAGGGGCAACTGTAAACACCCCAATCTGACCAAGCTAAATCTTAAGCACCCACCTTGAATGTGCCCCGATAACGAAAGAATGAGAAACAAGCTCGGAGATCCTCTTAAGCAAGCAAAAATACAAAAACCATCAAACAACCCCAGCCGTGACCTTTATTTCTAATGGCCGCCACAAATTGATTCTCACCATCACATTTTGATCTTGGCCACTACTTTTTATGTAACAGCTGTGACATTTTGATTCTAACTGCAACATTAGGCTACCATAAATGTAGCGGCCTATTTTGTAAAAAGCATAAAGGTTACGGCCAGAACTATTAAAAAGTAAAAAGGTAACGACCATTACTATTACCACTTTTGGGACAGGTAGTAGCATCCCAGAGGGGGTCTTCTTTGCCCGTTTTGCCTATAAATAGACACCACATTCAAGCCAAAACAAAGAGAGAGCAGTTTCAAAGCACCCTTACTCTGCTAAAATTTATTCTCACCCAATAACTTATACTTCCCAAGTCATTTTTGTGTTCTTGCTTGCCTTAGAAGAGTACCCAGAGCTTGTATTGAATTAGAGGCATCCCATCTTCATCCCGAGGGACCATTCAAGGTGATTATACACACGAGGTAACCATAGGAACCACGACTTTTCTCTAAACCCTCATTTCCTTCTTCCGAGGGTGTCGTGGGTGAGGTTTTCTTCGTTTTATTGATTATTTAGCATCCTTTTTAATACAAGTATTATTTATTCTAGTTTTTCTCCTTGCTAATAGTATTCTCGTAACTTTATGTCTCTATATTTGTTATTGTTCTCATTCTGTTTTGGAACCCACAAGCACACTGAGCACATTTGAAGTTCTCTAGGGTTCATAGAATCTCACGATCGTGACCTTTTAATGGCACGACCGTGTGGTTTCTTAAACCAATATTAACGGCCGTGAAGAATATATCCTAGCCGCCATCTTTTTTATCGAAAATAGTCCCAACCGTGTGGTTTAATACCAAGCCGTCATTTTTAGACCTATACAAGGAACGGCCGTGTGGTTTATTTACCCAAGCCGTGACATACCTTTTAGGTGGAAGTCGTAAGAAAAACGCTTTCAAAACCTTCTATTGTTTATTCATGCCAAGCTCCATTTTTTTTTATACATTTCTATTTTGTTTCTTGCCTTCTACAACTTAGCTTGTTCTTTTAATAACTGATAATCAATAGATCTAGCTCGAAATAGATGAGTTATGGTCTTTGTATTTCGTGCCTTCATTTTTCATGTATTCTGTTGACATGCAACACGACAGCCGCAACCTCTTTATATCACAACCGTATGTTTTGTGAGTCTAATAGTGCAGGCCACACAATGGTTACAAATACCGCTAGTTTTATTTCTATGATTGTCACGGTCGTCACATCTATTTGACTACAGCTGTAAGGTTTTGTAAGGCCAGTACATGAGAAATGTGTTTATCGTGCCCTATTACTCATTTTTTATATTATATATGCTCTATTTTGAGTTATTATTTGTACAAAAGATAAATGATGATGGACTTAGTCTAAGATCCATAGGTCATGGCCTCTATCCTACTTATCTTATATGTTTGGGCCCCTTTTTTTGGTCCTCGCTTCATGTCTATACCCTTTTGGAACCATGAAAACTACAACCGCAACTTTGTTTTGTCACATCCGTGAGGTTTATTTATTCTTTTTTATCACGATAACTCTTAGCGCAGTCACCACATGTGTAACCTTTTATGTCATAGTCGTGAGATTTATTGTTATGGCCGTGTGTTTTATACATATCCAGTAGCTTGAAATAGTATTCTAATCTTTTTTGTTTTGTTTTGTATAGCCTGTTTATAGCATGTTAGAAATTGAAACTTTGTTGCATGTCCCTTAGGCCTTTATTTGTTTATTTTCCTGCTCGCTTGCATATTATTTGCTTTACTTTGCTCAAACTATGCTTGTGACATATCTAGAAATAATAACCAAATCGCATGACCCTAAGAAGCGTAGTTAGGTTTTGTTTTATTGTTTGTTTTGTTTGAACTCTTTTCAACCTTCTGTTCTGTATATATTATCTTTAAAAAAGTTTATAATAAGAACCAATATTGACAAAGTAGAGGCCAATCTCACGGTTGGGCGAGAAGGGTGCCTAACACCTCTCCTTCTCGTACCTTAGCTTTAGAACCTTTTTTTTCTCTAGTTACGCTTTTAAAAGACCCGCGGCCTTCTTTTGTTTTTCTTGATTTTTTTCAAAAACTAAGTGGCGACTCCATTTTGTTTTACAAATGCGTTCAGATATCTTGAATTTTATATTTGATATAGAAAAAGAACATTTTCCCAAAAACGATGGATATTTTAAGCATTTTCCCTTCCCAATCTTTCCCGAAATGCCCGCAGCATGGACTTATTGTCATTGCCTCAGGGACTTGTTGTCACTACCTTGATGGACTTATTATAGAGTTACCCATCTTAAGACTCTTAATGCCTTCACCGGTGTCGATCTAAAGTCTAAGCCATCGAAATCAGAACACTAGCGACGAACCCATGGTGCTCAACAATTTTCAGGGTAAATAATTTCTAACATCAGGGACGCACCTAAGGTGTTCACAGGGAATACATTCCAAAATAGTTATAAAATTGGCAATCAAGGACGCCTTAAACTCAGAACCGAGAAAGAGAATAACTCCAATATGTCCTAACTCACAATGGTAGATACAGAATGGACTCCAAAATGTCAGAATATAAGCGTGACAGTGCCCATGATTTACAACATGCATCTCAAGTATAATTATTTATAGTGTGGCATTAAACTAAGCATGGCATAGAATATGGTACAACTTCATTAAAGCACTACGTAGAAGCATATGAAGTATAAGTCATAATTTTCAAAACTTTATTCAAACTTTATAGCATGAAGTCTAATCATCATATAATTACTTTAAAACATTAATCATCTAATTTAAGTCAATTAAAGCATATACTTTAAGTCCCACAACAAAGATATATTCCACCATACACTTAACAACTTAAGGGCCAACTTTCAAGTACCAATTTAAAAAGGACAACAGCGTTTTGGAATACCTAGACTTAGAATTAAGTTCTGATTTTTTGTCACCATTTAGATGAAAATATTTCCTACAATTTTTATGTTTAAAAACTAAGGTCAAATCCTAAGAAAAATGGGTGAATAAAATCATAGAAGTGAAAATGGTTTAGCATTTTACAGAGAAAAGTATAGAAAAAAAAAAGCCTCAATTGGTCTCAATTTTAGGGTATCAAAATAGGTCCTACATGTCTAATTTTTGGATATGTTCTAGTTTAATATGTTCTCTACAAGTGTCATGAATAGTGTTCAGGATAGTTGTTTGAAGCAAGTTTGAGAAATAAGTCATTTTGTAAAATAGGTTCAGTTAGTCGTAAAATATACAACATAACCTATTTTTAACAAAGGGTTTAAAAATAGTTGGGGGGAACATCCATGTCAGAGTTGTATACTAAGAAACCCTGAATTTTGTTAGTTTTAGTATTTTATCTTATTCTTTAACAAAATTATTTTTTATTTTTTGAGAATCTTAACGAGTAATGTATGCGATATTATTTCTTTAATATTATGCATGGATGCCCTTTATTTTGTATAGTATTTAATCTGGTGTGTAGAGTACGGCTTGCACACAGAAGATCAGATTATAGGTCCTTATAGAATATAAGTTTACGCTTCACAATTTAGATGGAATTGGACAAATTATCGGTACGACTGTAATACAGAGTTTTAGTAAGCATGTTTTAGTTACGAAAAACATATAATAGTGTCGTCTATTATTTTAACTTTCTGTACTAGTACACTTTGTGTATTAAACATAACCACATTTGGGTAATTAATTTTATACTGATTATATAAATTAATTCACACCACAGGATTATTATGAGTGTTTATGCTCTTAATCCTGAAAAAATTATTAATTGCGTATATTTAGTATTCGTTGTTTTGATTCATTAGAGCGTGCAATCTTTTATGGGTCAATATTCCCGGTGAGTTAGATAACGATATTAATATATGGCCAATATTAATTATTAACGGAATTCACGATACACCCTTAAGAAAATTTATAAGTTTTGACTGGCCCAAACCCTACAGGTGGATTTAATTATTCGATCGTCAAATAAATTAAGCGGAAGGGCTTACAGAATTTTAGGAAGCCAATTAAATTAAATTATCAGTAATTAAATTTAATTAGAGGGTATTGAGAATCTTAACATAGAGAGATGAGTTAAGCATTTAATAACAAAAGCTCAAATAATCGATTTTAAAAATATGGCTGGGAGTGAAATTACGATTCTTTAGTAGTATGAATTGTAATATATGTTTTATGAAATTGTCCCAGGGGCAGGCGAGTTTTCATAATTACATTAGAAATTCAAGTCATATTTACTCCACAAGTCCCTACTGTAGCCTTATATATATGCGGTTATGCTAACCCTAGCCCACATTCTATATTACATTTATTATTGAATTAGGATTTCTACGTAAATCTTAGGTGGCTAGATTAGCAGGTTCAAGATCATGATAGATCGTAATCCACTCCACGTTCGTGACTCGCATCCAAAAATACAATAGAAGGCTTGATCGGGGCTTCAACTCGAAAGATTCACATTCGTGGTTATTACAATAATCGAAATCATTCTACCAGATTTCGAAAGGTATAATCCTAAATCTAACTTTGGGAGTACGGGTTTTATTTTGATCATTCGACATCCAAAAATTTTAAATTGGAGCCTATTTCGGTGATTGCCCGTCTAGTATTTTTTTACTCAAAAAAATCATATTCAAATTAATAATTTTGGCAATTTACCTCTAACAATTAGTATCAGAGCTGTTTTGATTAATGAATATGATTTAATCGATGGATCGAGTAACTTTAGAACTGTGCTAACTTTGTTTTGCAGACGTTTTAATTCCGATTTTATGATCATCATTATATTCATGTTTGATTGAATGATTTAAATGATGATTTAATTATTTTTTTTAATCATAAGGGTTGATCGTAATAGTTTAGACTTTTTATATCGATTATGAGCTTTCAGGACATAGGTTGCGATGTAAAAACTTTATTTGTTCTTTAGATATTGTTTGATGTAACTAAGAACAAGTTTGAATACACGAAGAATACGAAGAACAAGCACCAGCGGCACCGGCGATGATTTTGGGTGTTTCAGACCATGAATCGCGATGGTTTTTTCATGGATTTTGTGACAGATTTTTCAGAAATTTTTTTAAAAATTTTAGGCTTAAAAAACAGCATCAAAATAGTTTTCAAAAACACAAAAAAATCGACACAAAATAGCCTCACCGACGGCGCCTTTGGCGGTGGTGGTTCGAGCCATTTTTGGTGATTTTTTAGGTGTTTTAAAACTTTTTTTGAGCAGGTTTTTAAGCATAAAACAGCAGTAAAATATGGTTGAAAACAGTCTTAAAAGTTGTGCAAAACAAACGCAAAAAGTGGCACGAAAAATAGCAGTAGCAGCGGCAAGCAGTGGCAGCGTCGAGGCTATTTTCGGGGGCTGTTTTGATGCTTTTTGGGACTGTTTTTGGGGTGTTCTTCAGGGCAATATATGTCTATATATCAGTGCTAAAAATAGTAAAAAATCGAAGTCGAAACAATCACAGAAGTGTTAGGATTGATATATTAAAAATTGTGTTTTCAGTATTTAATTTTATTTTAATAAAATTAATTATTTTTATTTTATGAGAATCTTTGTGAGTAATGTATGTATATCATTTCTTTAATGTTACGCATGAATGTCCAATATTCTGTACAGTATTTAATCAGGTGTGTAGAGTACGGCTTACACACAGAAAATCAGATTTTAACTTCTTGTAAAATATAATTTAATGTTCAAAGTTTATATGGAAATGGGCATACCACCAGTATGACTGTAGTACAGAGTTTTAGTAGGCTATCTTGGTTACGTGAATAGATAATAGTGTCGTCTATTATTCTGACTCTCTATGCTAGTACACTTTGTGTATATTGAACGGGACATTTGGACTAATTAATTTTAC
>JAULJZ010150136.1:0-10122 GCA_032270985.1 Heliamphora pulchella | reverse complement strand
AGTAGATATATATGCTCCAGCTTGAGGGGGGTGTTAGTAGCTTATTATTATTATTATTAGTATTATATAATTATTATTCAGTGTGTGGGTGTATAGTTGTAATAGTAGTCTCTAGTTTTATTATAAATAAGAATATTTGCCTACCCATTAGGGTATGGCTTCCCATTATTCTGTCTTTTAACACCATTAAGTATGCACGATGAATGCCTAAGTAGAAGGAGAGTTTGCATGAAAATGAGTACATAAAAAATAGTAAAATGTGTTGGGACTGCACGTAAAAAAAAAAAGAGACTCGAGACTAGTTCTTATAAGATAGTTATAATTAGGACCTTTGTCAAAAAAATCTTATATTTTATTCCATACTGTAACATATACTCCATTATGGTATATTTTTGTTGGTCACTATTACATTTTATCAAACGTCTCAATAGTAACTGCATAGCAGTTTCAATTTGTTGTTTAGTAGTAAGTTTGGCTATCACTAAAAATTACATTCTTTTTAGAAAATGTTTTCATGACAAGAGATGGACATATGCCCAAGTGGAAGGAGGTTTTGCATGAAAATGAGTATATAAAAAATAGTAAAATGTGATGGAATTGCACTTAAAAAAAGAGACTTGAGACTAATTCTTATCAGATTCTTATAATTAGGACCTTTGTAAAAAAAAAAAATCCTATATTTTATTCCATACTGTAACATATACTCCATTATGGTATATTTTTGTTGGTTACTATTACATTTTATTAAACATCTCATTAGCAACTACATAGTAGTTTCAATTTGTTGTTTAGTAGTAAGATTGGCTATCACTAAAAATTACATTCTTTTTAGAAAAAATTTTTCATGACAAGAGATGGACATATGCCTAAGTGGAAGGAGAGTTTGCATGAAAATGAGTATATAAAAAATAGTAAAATGTGATGGGACTGCACTTAAAAAAAAAGAGACTTGAAACTAATTCTTATAAGATTCTTATAATTAGGACCTTTGTCAATAAAAATCCTAAATATTATTTCATACTGTAACATATACTCCATTATGGTATATTTTTGTTGGTCACTATTACATTTTATTAAACGTCTCAATAGTAACTGCATAGTAGTTTCAATTTGTTGTTTAGTAGAAAGTTTGGCTTTCACTAAAATTACATTCTTTTTAGAAAATGTTTTCATGACAAGAGATGGACATATGACACAATGAATAATTTGCTTATGTTTTTTCTTGCATGCAAATGCTTTCATGTAGAAATCAATATAAGCATTTAAAAATTTGGTAAGATATGATGAAGGCTTGAATTTTGCAGTTGATATCTACGTAACCTTTTGCTCTCAAATTGAGAAATTATTAATAGCCTTCGTGCATCTAGATTTAAAATGACATTTTAGATCTCCTAGTGCAACGCAACTTATGTGTCACACCCCCAAAACTATGACGTGGCGTTCCAGAGGACGGAAGGGAGAGAAGAACTCAAGAACTAATGAGAGAGTGCCAAGTGGACGAGGTCAAAGTCACAGATTGAAGTCAAAGGTCAACAAATCTAACGTGGATGTCCGAGAGTCACATTTCGGTTACTTCTAAGGGCCCAAAGAAAAACCCGGCACCATGAGATCCCAGAGGGATAATCCATACATATAGCCCAAAGTTCATGGGGTTTGATAAAAAGGTTCAACGGTAATAAAGAAAATGTTTCTAAAGAAGTTTGGCAAAAAACATGCAAAAAAAATGTGCGAAGAAAACGACATATCCTCACTTTTTTGATCATAATTTTTTCTACAAAATAATTTGGATGTGAAAGTAGATTCATTGGAAAGTAGATTTGTGGGGCTTCAATTTATACACAAGAATGACCCAATTTGGAGTTCATATGAAGAAGATACACTAGTTAAAAAAAAAGAATTTCAACAAGCGAAATAGATCTCTCGAGCAGTTTATCAAGTGGTTTGGGATTGCTTGTAGTTTCTCCCCCCTCTGTAGCAAAAATCGAGACCACTACATGACCGCTCACTGGACTGCTGGAGCGGTCCTTCGAGCTGTCAAAATCCAACTTTGTTTTTTTGTTTGTTTGTGGTTCTAACAGCTACTCAAGCCCATTTTCATGAAAAATAAAGGTACTAAAGCTATAGAAATACATTTAATTATCTAAAAAAAAAAGGATTCAAAACCTCTACACGAGGCGCAATACATCCATTCATCCAAAAATATAAAGATTTGGCCTTAAGGTCTTACAAAACTCATGTTCCTGATAGAAAAGCAATATGCAAACATCTTATCTTGATACAAAACATGCTTTAGCTACTCTTACGCTAAAGGATCTTCTCCAACACCTGAAATGTTTTTAAACAACGTGAGTCAAAACCCAATAGAAAATAGGCTAATCGTGAATGAATGCATGACATGTGATTGGCGAGTTATATGGAAGCAATATCTCTTACAAGTTCTCAACTCGGGTCTCAACTCGGGTTTTCTAAATATCACAAAACATGTCTTCATATAATCCCATCTTTTCAATGAGTTTAAAATCCATATAAATCGATTTATGATTTCCATCAATTCTCAACAACACAACAAAAGGGTTTAGTTAAGTACCGTATTGCCATCACAAGGCACCAACCAACAACTATAAGATCTATCAGTTACCAACACAATTCGGCCAACTATAGTTTTTATCAGTTATTAATTTAATCCGGCCACCTTTTCAGGAGCTAACCTAACAGGTAGAGCACTCAATCTTGCACAAGTTTTCGGCCTTTCACTGCGGAGCTAGTCGAGCCCAACTTATTCATATCAAATCAACCCAGTACGTTAACTTCAACTATTTTTTCATCTCAACACAACATGTGTACAATTTCAAAATCACAAGGATCATTATGTCGAACATTTCCATAAATCTTTCTAACTTCAAAAACTTGTTTTGAGTTTGAGTTCCACAATAATGAATATAGTAGTATTAATCCATTAACAACATTTATCATACATTTTCACCACAAGGCTAAGTTTCATAGTCAAACATAAACTTCATGGTATTTCAAAGAAAAGAAGGCACTTATCACATATAAGCTACAATTATTCAAGGGAAGCCTAGAATACTACCTCAAGGAGCTAGAAAACCAAAGATTGAGCACACCCCAAAATTCGAACTTGTCCAAATGGAAATCCGCTTGGTTGTAAACATGGTCCTCGTTGCGTATAGCAACTTTCCCTTCTGTAGCTTTGTAAAATTCCAAGCCTTGGGTCTCCAAAACTTGAAGAAAGGAAGAGGAAGAACAAGGGAGGGGGAGGGAGGAGAGCTGCTCCTGGAAGCTTTGAATGACAAAGTCCACTTATACAAAATATATATATATACACACATATATAAACATACATATATACACCTAATCAAACACACACACATTTGTATATATATATATTTAAACAACCACAAACATGGTCCCACACCAATTAGTTAAAATTATTCTTTTGAAAATTACCAAAATTTTAGAAGTAATTTCAAAAAAAGTTTCTCTGGCCCCCAACAACACATGCGAATTTAGCAAGTTTCGATAAAAAGTCACCGGGCCCACATGTCACATATCCAAATGAAATGCACACATAATATATACTTGACACGTGTTAATAATCACATAGTTATTTAATTAAATAATTAAAGCAGGTTTAGATCTCTACATTATGTATCTTGCCAATAGCCCTTTTCTCATTTTTCTAAATAGGTGTAATTTTGAAAATGCATTATTTAAACGGGGGTGTTGGCAGAATCTCTTGAATTGTGAGTTGTTTGGTGCTCTTTACATTGCTTTATACATACGCCAAGTAATTAGCCATTGTTTAGTATCTCTAAAAGTGCTTTTTTTTTTTATAAAAAAAAAAAAATCAGCTTTTAAGTTAGAGTGTTTGGCATCTATAAAAATTTACTAACTTCATTTACTCATTTTTCTAAGAAATAAAGGTTATACACACCCAAATATGTAACTTTTTTTAGTAAAATGACTACACAGTTTACATTATTTTTAGTTAAAAAATAACTCTACTATGATAAATAAAAAAAGTTGTACTAGTATCTCAAAAAGTACAGCTTAAAAACAACAAATAGGGCATATTAGACATTTTAAACAAAATTTAAAAAACACTTCGAACAAATTATTTCAAATAATCTAACTCTTTTTTTTAAAAAAAATAAATTTTTTAAAACCAACCAAACTAAGCCTTTGTCCCAATCAATAAATTTTTTAAAAACTAATTTTTTTAAACATTTCAAACAAAAGTTTAGTACGTCATTTATTTAAGGTAGTTGTAGCATTTCTAAAGTGAAAGGCTCCAAATAGTACCTAACATTTGGAACGCTAGGAGAGCCAATATGGCTTTGTAGTTAGAAGAGCATGCTTGCCACACATAATACCACGTGTGGAGGGAATAGAAATGGATGATGCTTCTGTTTTTATATATAGTAAGATACACACATACGTTCATTGACATTACTTTTTCCACATTTTGGGTGTTCACTTTTCTTTTTACTGGTGACCACATTTTGGGTGTTTATTTCTTTTATTTTCTTTTTTTTGGGGGAGGGGGTGAATTGCATACTAAAATTCATTGGACTTTGATTTATTTTGCATTGGATGATTAGTTGTTATTGAGGTTTTACTTTCAATCAGGTTTGACTTGTGTAGAGAGAGAATGACTTGGATGGGGTAATCATTCGAAACTTGAACTGGTTCTTGACCACACAAAACTTAGAATTGCTGATTCTGATCCATTGGTTTATTTGTAATAAATCATTGTTTTAATCTTTGGTTATACTATCTTGTTTAAGTTTATCTTCGTTTTCTGCTGCAGTCAATAGATCATGAGAGGGAGGGAGGGAGGAAGATTTGGAATTGAAGGGTAGATTAAAGGAGTGAATTGAGATGAGTGGAAAATGCAATTGTTGTGTAATTGTATGGTGGATGAAGAGGATGAAAAAGAACTTCAAAAAGAGGAAGATAGGTGGAGGAAGAAGATAAGATTATCTGTTCGTATTAATTTTTGTTTTGAGGTGAAGTAGGGAGGATAAAAAGGAGAGTGAATATGCGTATTCTGTTTTTAATGTAATTTAATGTAAAAAGGTAGGATTCATTTGTTGTCTAGTAGAAATAGTCAAAAGTTGAAAATAGGACTCAACACTCCATGCATTATTGGTTTTTGAGAATTATGGAGCGGGAGGCTACCTTTTCTGAGTGTACATAGAACTTCTCATTTACTTGTTATGTACATTCATTAATGTTTCTATATGAGCATTATTGCTATTTCCATTATTATTGCACCTTCGAATTCTCTGGCTCCTACGATATCTTGCTAGGCAATCAAGATCTTTATCATAGTAGTTTCCGGTGCGAAATGAAATTCATAGGATATATATGAGTAAATCGGTATCCTTAATTCATTGAAAGTTATATAAGGGTAGTTAACCGCCCCGCTTTTCCTGATAAAGAATAGGATAAGGACTCTAGGAACCAATATATAGCTACATTGAGATGAAGACCATTGCTGGGATGAGATGGTAAAGAGATCGTACATAACAGATGTCATGATTCTTGAGCTGGTTGGATGTGTATAGCATGCGATCGAGCATCTAAGCTCACAGCATAATTATTATAGGTATTAATACTGTCTTATTGAGTTCTTATTTTCGTTCACTGTCTTTCATTTTTTCAATCTTTAGGTTTCTTTGGTGATTAATTATGACCTTCCAAACAATCGAGAGCTTTACATTCATCGCATTGGTCGGACTGGTCGTTTTGGACGGAAGGTATGTCTTTGATATTAAACTCTGCGTTGGGCAGGAAACTGTTGTCCCGAGCAAGTTGATATGATTTTTATTTCCTCAATATGCAATCCCGTTTTATCCACATTACAAAGAAGCCATACACTCCCTGACATATGCTGTATTGTGTAACATTCGTTTTTGTTATTGTTTTTCTTCCTTAATAGTTGACATTTTATTAGGCATATAATTCTGATCCATATACCTGCCGTCTTCATTGCTATGTAGCGTCTGATTTATATGCATATGACCTTGCTATGCTCATGATAATTTTATTTTTCTGTTTCTTCTGTCCTTATTAACAAGAGAATGAAAAAAAAAAAAGAAGGTATCAGAGGAGCTGTTTACATTTTGATTTAAATTGTCATATATTCATCTACCGTTAGTTTGTCCAATCAATAACCAAATTTTTATCATCTATTGACCGTAAACTGATTTCAAAGTAATAATTGTCCTTGGCAAGAGCATTTCGGCTCTAATGGTAATCTGAATTCCTTTGGGGAAGAAATTTATAATGAAAATATAAAGGGGGAGATGATGCTTCATTCTTCTATTTTATTGTAATTAAAGCACATAGCTATCTTACATTCGTGTATCATTCAAGACCTAAATTTGAAATGATTGCTTTTGTTCTCTTTAGGGAAACAATTGAAATAAATTTTTTATTTCCCATTTAGTGGAGAGTTGGCGGCGTTTAAGTCAGGATGCCATGCCATATTCCTAGTTCATACTTCTTAGGACATACAAAAACTGGGGAATATGGAGTTACTGGATAATAATTATATTTTCGAGCTAGGAAACCCACATTCTGTGTGTTTTTGTATGTAAACTCTTTTATTAGTGTTAGGTTGTTTCTGTAGAAATGCTATTGCTTAAACTCATTATGAAGTTGCATAGTTTCTAGCATCAAATTACTGTCATTTTGCATCTTCTCTCTTAGAATTCATGAGCATGACATTCTATTGATGACATAGGTCTTGTTAGGAACCAGTTTAAAGTTGGCTTATTGTCTTTTAACTTAAAATAAAAAAAAAGCTTTTTTAATTTGTTTGGCTAATGTGACTTGTTACTTTTTTGCTTAAATGACTTTTTCTTGTTAACTAAAATACTTTTATACAATTTTAAAAATATCATACTTTTTATCATACACGTCCGATTTTTATAAAAAGAAATTTATTTTTAGAACCTACTTATTGAAATCTATTAAATAAGAACTATATTGAATATGAAATTATGTGAAAATAAAAAAAAATTCAAATAAGTCATGGCTTATTACCTTGATGCTTATTTGGCTTAAAGAAACTTTAAGTCAAATAAGTTTTTAGCCTTTAAGCCACTTTAAAATTACGCAAAATGAACTTCTTGCATGTTTGGCTTAAAGTTAAAGCAAAAAGTCCGATTTTAAGCCCGATTAGCTAACGAGGCCATATTTGATGGAATTTACTATAGGTGTCTCCTACTGTATTAATAATATGTGGAAGTATCGAATATTAACACAATTTCATGGAATCGTTCGGTTTTAATACGACTTGAATCTTCTATTTATTCTTGCTTCACCTGCATGCGTTGACGTGTTTCCTATATTAGGTCTTTGGCCAAACTTCGTACTAATAAAACAAAAAAAAATAAAATAAAATAATCCATTGTTCAATTTTCATGGAAATGGGCTTTTGATGGTTTGCAGGGTGTTGCAATTAACTTTGTCAAAAGTGATGACAAGAAAGTCCTAAGGGGCATTGAGCAGTACTACAGCACACAAATCGACGAAATGCCAATGAGTGTAGCCAATCTGCTATAGCCACCATTTGCCTGTTGATGAGGAATACAAAGGATTATCTATAATTTTATCATTTAATATTTTATTTTATTTTATTAATTAGGATTTTATTTTTATTTTCTTAGTTTAAGATTCTAGTTTTCTTTTAAATAAGATCTTATTTTTATTTTCTCTTTGTTAAGATTTTAGATTATATTATTGAGATGTTATTTTAATTGTTTAGTATTTTAATTTCTTTATTAAATTAGGGTTTTAAGCCTATGAATAGAGGCTCATTTTATGTATTGAGCAAAGTTGAATTAATAAAGAGTTGAGTTTTAGGCGAGATTTTTGTGTTAGGATTTCAACTTTTATGCACTACTTATCTCCTATTTCCATCCCCGCCACGTTTTGCGACACGTGTTCAACCAATATGGGCCGAAATTTTGAAATCATGCGAACTGGATTTTGTGCAGTATCTGTACTTGTGCCTGACTGTTTTGAGGTTCTTGAAATCACGTTAACGGGATTTTGAGGTTCTTGAATGAACAAGAAAAAAATGTTTCAGCAACTTGCCATTTATATGTTAATTCTGCGTTGAATTAATAGGTTGCCTAGAGTTACATTGTTGAGACATCTTAGAGCTACACTCTGAGGCTTGGTTTGGAATTTGAACTGGGTGATGAACCCATTGTGCCTTTTTATTGGTTGTGTTTGTGGTTAGTTAGGAGTTGGTGCTGACAGATTTACTGCAAATTATTTGAAGAAATCGTTTCCTGTTTGCTTGGTGTTTTTGTTCCTGTTTTTTTAATTTGGTTGGTTTTTTTGAACCATTAAATTGTGCAAGACTAGTTTAAAAATTGCCAAAGCTACATCTACCTGTGGTTGGCAAGAGATTGAGACCAAACGGGTAAATTGATGCTTAGGCCTGATTTGGGATATAGATTTTTTATTATTATTATAGGATTGTATACCTTACAACTTCTTCCAATTAATAGCGACTCAAAACACGGAGAGAAATAAGACAAAAAGATTAGCAATCTTGGCAGCTTGACTTCAAGGAGAAAGAAACAAACATTAACATAACTTGGAAAAATGACACTTTCGCCTCCTCTTTGCCAAATTGAGACACGAGAGAGATGGAATGAAACCAAACAGAAACCATAGGAAAAACGGAACAAACCACAAATTGGGAAAAAAGAAGTGAAATAATAGATGGCCTAAATACAATCTCTCCTGAACAATCGAATATACAGAGGATATATTTGGGTACCAAAATTTACAGGACAGTGTTTATATGAAGTGCTTTAAGAAGTGAAGTTGCCATCTGTTTCACCAAAATTTGACCGCCAGAGCGTTGCTCATCTCTGCTTTCCTCAAATCAAATTTCGCAGTTTCTTAGGTAGATCATTCTCCACAATCTGTAGCTTTGGACGTGGGTGGTGCTCGTACACAGCTTGACACAATAAAAGTTCAAAGTGAGCAATTCTTAATAAGAGGCAGATATAGTATACTTTTGATGAAAATTTTAAAAACAAACAAGCAGTTAATAAACTTGCTTTCAAGAATCCTGGTATAACCAAACTGTATTTTAACTTGCATGCAAGTACTTAACCAATTCAAGATCTTAAAGCTTATGTCAGTCATAATGTTGCTTTGTTCGAAAGTCACACCACCCTCTTTGTAACATAAAACGGTTATTTATCTCATAATAGATAAATATGATTATTTATCTCAGAATAGATACAGACACAGGAACGCTCTTGACAATTTGCAAAAAAATGGACACGACACAATACTAATAACAATATATATATATATATATATATATATATATATATATATATATGCACATGAAAGAAAAAATCACATTAATTTTTTTTACATTCCAATTAATTTATATTATTTCATATTAAATTGTAAAAAATGATTTTCACATTTTGCATATTAGCAAAAAATTATGACAAAAAATCCTAACATACACCTCTGTTGGCAATTTCTTTCGACTACTGTTTTTACTATTATATCCTGCCACCGCTTCCAATTACTACATTCGGTCACTGTTTTTAGTCATTGCCTCCAACCACTACATACGACAATCATTTCTAACTATCACATTCGACCACCATCATTTGTTTTCACTATCATTACCCGTTAACACCCTGTTACTACTTTCATCCACCACCTCCATTTATCGTTTTTGACCATTATATTCGTTCCAAACCTTTGACGACCACTTTCCAAATATCTATCTACCAAACATATTTTTGTTTTTATTTTTTCATAAAAATAAATAAAAATATTTTTTATTTATTATAAATTTAAAAACAAAAAATCATAAATATTGCTAAACGGGCCTTATTGTTTTGCACGTAGTCCTAAGAGTGCACAAGAAACCCGAGAAACCTGAAAACCGAACCAATCCAACCTCTATGAGTTAGGTTGGTTCGGGTTTTACAAGTAATTAGATTGGTCATGGGTTATAAAAAAAGCAAACCGATATTATTGGTTTGGTTCTTGAGTTAGTCTGTGACTAATCCAAACCAACCCGAAAATCGAATATATATA
>JAULJZ010150135.1:0-30839 GCA_032270985.1 Heliamphora pulchella | reverse complement strand
TTATTTTTTATAACAACTCGTCAAATATTATTTTATTCTAAGGAGTGACACGTGTTTTATTTTTATTAATTGTCATGCTACGGGTTATTACTGTATCAGTGTGGTGCGACAAGATAGAGTATCAAAATGTATCAAACGAGCACACAGGCCCAAGCAAGAATAGGCACGCAGGCCTGCATGTACAGTAAAAAGAGAAAAAATGAGATCATCAGCAGTATGCAAGCTCACAAAAGTCACTCCCACCGGGTCCTCTTCCTCCGAACAACATAGTCTCTTTGAGATGACTCATCAAACGACGACCCTGTCTCCTCCTCTGAACCAGTGGCAGTCTGCGCAGTACTAGAAGTCTAAGCCCGGGATGAGGAAGCAGCGGCAGATGAAGAAGCAGAGGTCCATACTGGATGGGCAGTAGCGACATCTGCTGTAGCTGGAATGACTGGTGGCGCATGACCTCCACGAGTCCACGGGCCCCTACCCCGACCACGCTGAAAGAAGAGAGACGATCACGTGAGATGATGACAATATGAATGAGCTGGAAGGAAAAATAAAAAAATGTAAATAGGAGTAAGAGTTAAGCAAGTACCGTAGCAGGGCCACCCCGGGGAGCAAGAGGCTCCATACCCTGGGCTCGAAAGGCAGCATCCCAGCGGCGAACCAATACTCTCAACCCGGAGATGAGGTGAAGGCACTGATCGCACCACTCCTGGGGCATCTGTCAAGAAAAGGACCACATTAGTACAGTAAGGGACAAGAAATTAGTACAGTCAAATATAAAGAGTAGTATGGAAAGAAGGGAAGAAAAGATGCCATACTTGCTCTACATCGGGAGGAAAGAGAATCTCTTAGGCTGCTGGCTCGGGGATCTGGATCTGGTGAAGGTTCCCATCTACAAAGGTGTCCACCGTTTATGGCAGCTTAGAGTGGGTAGGACCGCGAGCAGTGGGAGGAGGACCCCGCATGACAGCACGGGCACCCATAGCAGGCATGAGCCTCTCTCAGGCGAAGACTGTATAGTCATGATTATCACCCTCGATCAGCGTAGCAGCATCAATGCCTGTCATGGCACGAGAAATCTCAGCTGTGTGGAGGGTATCGGTCTGACGCATCCCGACTGAAGGTATCCTCGGGATACGAAAGTAATCATACCCCAAAGACTATCGAACCACACGCTCACCAAGGTACCACTCTCTGTAGAATGGCCCCTCAAGCAAGACGCGGGTCCGGGTAACCTCACGGTCCGCATCTCGCTCCTCCATGCAACCCAGATGTTCCAGCGGACCTGAAGATCAAGGAAACATGTCAACAAGCAGTGTATGTATAGGGAATAAAAAGAGAGAATGAACAAAATCAATAGTGATGTACCCGATCGGGAGTGAGGGTGTCTAGAAAGTGGCGATCGTCATCAATATCCTTCCCGCCAAGCTTCAAATTCCGATAACGTCTAGCCTATCGAAGTGCCCGGAGAATCACCAGTGGGTCGTCACAAGAGTTCACCGGTTGGCGCATGCCCAAGAACTCATAAGCCCAGTGTTGTAGAAAATCAAGAAAGGCATCAGTACAGTTGGATCAAATATAGAGGTAAGGAATTGAAGAAGGAAGACAGAAAGTAGAGAAAAGAGACATACCTCCCAGATACGCCAGTACCCGTCCATGCTCAGGTCAATGGTCCTAGTGGCAGCGCTCATATACTCGTATAAGGTAGCCAGGGCAGCTCCTCCCCGGTCATATATGCTGATTTGGTCCACCACCATTATAGCAGCAAGGTAGTGGAGGTGCACCCTATTCTCTAAGTTCGGGAATAAGGTTATCCCAAACATGTAAAGAAGGAATGCACGCGCCACCCACTCCAAGTGGTGGATCTCGATGTAGATAAAGTCACATAATGTGGTCTTCAGTCACATGTACTGGATGCTCCCCTTGTCAATAGACGAGGGCACGTGACCGAGGAAGTACGCGAGAGCCGTAGGACTCCAGCAAATATCAGGGTCATAAGGGATCGAGTCACCGCCAAACTGGATCTCGGTAAAGAAAGAGAAATCAAAACGAGTGAGAGTCACCTCGAAAGTCGACTGGTGGAGAGTGTTGGTGGTGTTCCACCATTTCTCGATCAGAATAGTAAGGGTGAACCTGTCATTGATGTCCTCTCCAGCGCTCTAATGAAGCCCCCGAAGCCTGCTCTGTCCACGATCTCTCGACAGCTGGGAGGCAGGACCATATACCACTGAAGAACGTCAAAGGAGCCTCCAAAACCACGAATGCACGACAACGCCTGAAACAGAAACAAAACAAACAAATTAGTGAACAAAAACGATAACAAGAGCGATAATGGAATCAACAAAATAACAAAAACAAAACAAACGGAAACAATGATAGGATCAAAATCAAAGTGTGTGACAAGATAGTCGAAACAAATTGACGATAAACAAAACATCATCAAAATGAGTCTCAAAGATAATCTACGCAACCCAAACTCTATCCCATTTTCAAAATAAAAGGAAAATTTTCAACTTCTAACCAAATCCAAAATTCGATGATGACTCAGCTTAGAGTGATTTAGGTTGAAATTCAAGTTCCCACTTTAAAAACTAACTTTAAGTCAAGACAAAAACAACTCACTTCGACCGATCCATTTTGTTTTAAACATTGGGATTCAACTTCAAGATCAACGGAAATTCGATTTCTCTCCAAACACAACCCCCGAACCAATCTCCTTTTCAACTCAATTTCAAAATTCAATATAAACTCATTGAGATAATTTTCACAAAACTTGAATTCAATCTCGTTCAAAATTCAAAAATTCAAAATAGATAAACTTGACTCAACTCACCCCAATGCAAAACTCAAACTGACTTGATTCAATCAAATTTCAATACTTTTTCTTCTAAACTCACTTCAAACCCAAAACTAGTTGATTCAACCAAAATCAGTTCATTTCTAATCAATTATGTTTCGTTTTCAAACTCAACCTAAATTCAAAATTCAAAATTTGAAATTCAATTCAATTGCAAATCAACAACCTAACCCATTAGTTCTGTTTTCCCAGATCAACCTAGTCTCTTAGTCCATTTCAAACATGCTCCAGACCCACGTTTTAACATGATTTCTATTTTCAAAGTGTTCCCAAGTTTTCAAAATTCAATTCAACCCAACGTCTGCCTATATTCAATCAAGCCCATTTTCAAAACAAAACCTAACTCAGAGTCAAAAACCAAACCAAACCTAATCCAAAATTCAAATCCATCCCGAAATCTATTTTCTACAAATCTAAGTTTGTTTAACCGAAATTCCAAGTTTGTTCATAGATTCGTTTAAATCCAAAAATTCATTTTTATCCAAATTCAAAAATCCTGTTATTTCATTTATTTTAAAGTCCAAAGTCTCGTCCCATCAAAGAGCAATGGTCCATCCAATCCGAGTTAGGGTCTAAACTTAGTTAAGTCCAATATTTCAAACCAACTCCAGTTCAAATCTCAATCCCGAACTCTGGTTCAAACCAATTCAAAACATTCGATATGATTCAATATCCAAGTCAAAGATCAACGCAATTCAATATCAAAACGAAATCTAAACATTCAAAATAAGCTTTCAACCAATGAAATAATGAAAGAATTCAAAATCTCAGCTTACCTCAAGGTTTCGGGACAAGAGGTGATCCTCGTAGCACCGAAGGAGGACCTCACGCTCTACCACCATGTCGGCAATCACAAACCTCTTCATGGTCAGCCACTGCAATCGGTGGTTCACCGAGTATTACATCTCAGGGTCGAACACCTTCAGCATGCCCGAAACACTGCAGGGGAGGGCCTCCTCATCGCCACCCGCGGCTTCGTCACCGTCGCCACCCGCAGCCTTGTCACCGCCACCACCCAGTACCGCCCCACCTCCTGCGGCTTCTTCGTTGCTACCGACCACACCATCATTACCTCCAACACCCGCGCCACCTTCTTTACTAGTGCCGCCACCTTTCTCTCTGACAAACCCGCGGCATACCCCCACCATTACAAAAAAAGGCTAAAGAGATGAGAGAAAGAAAAAACATCCTTCTAGGAGAGAGAGTTGAGAAAGTGAGAGAGAAGAGAGATTCGAGAGAGAAGAGAGACGAGAAAGTGAAGAAGAGGAGAGAAAAAGTGGTAATTTTTGCCTACACGCAAAGGATTTTGGAACCTTTCATAGAACTTATGTTCTGTCATCGACCTCGCAGCCACGAGGTTCGAGACTTTTAAAATTGATGATCGCAACTACTTGACCCATGCCGCCACATTCGTTTCACACGACCACGATATTAGTCCAAAGGTCTCTCACGGCCATGAGTTTTATATGCAAGCCGCCAATTACCTAGGGCAAAATAGTTCAGGTCACAACTTTTTAAAGTAACAGCTACCATGTTTACTCATGCTCCCACCCCTTTTAAACCTTTGTCAAGCTCCTGTGAAGGTTTTGAACAAATCGAAGACCCTGTTAGCCCCTCTCCATGTTCTAGATACCCTTAAAAGACTCTTCGGTCCTCGTCATGACCTAAAACTAATAAGTTCACCTCATTGGTCCTCGTCATAACCTAAAATTGCTAAGTTTACCTCTTCGGTTCTCGTTATGACCTAAAATTGATAAGTTTACCTCATCGGTCCTCGTCATTACCTAAAACTGATAAGTTTACCTAATCGGTGCTCGTCATAGCCTAAAACTAATAATTCACCTCATCGGTGCTCATCATGACCTAAAATTGATAAGTTTACGTCATCGGTCCTCGTCATAACCTAAAACTAATAAGTTTATCTCGCCGATTCTTGCATGACCTAAAAATGCCTCGTTAAACCTTCGGTTGTACTTATGACCTTAAACTAACCCTTCGATTCTTCTTATGATCCTAAACTGACCATTCGGTCCTCTTCATGACCGACCTTAAACTAATTCATCAGTCTTTTTATAACCTAAAACTGATATTTACCTCTGGTCCTTCTCATGACCTCAAACTGACTCACCGGTTCTTGCATGACCTAAAACTGCACTTAGCATCTCTGCTCTTCTTTGAGACCTTAAATCGACTCTTCAATTATTCTCATGACCTTAAACTGACTCATTGGTCATCGCATGACCTAAAAATTGTCCCCCTCCCACTATAAGAGTCTGGTCCTCCTCATGACCTTAAACTGACTCGTCAGTCCTTGCATAACCTAAAAATTCCCCTTTGAATGTCTGGTCTTCCTCATGACCCTAAACTAACCCTCTGGTCCTTATCATGACCCTAAATTGACTTTTCGATCCTATTCATGACCTAAAACTAATCATTGATGATTCATCGACCCATGTTACAACCTTAAATTCTTGTATGTTTGCATCATGCCTGTTTGCACCTTACCTGTTGTAGCTGCCATGCATCATGATTAGCCTATTTGCATTATATGCATTATCCCATGAATAACAGACGATCTAATCCCCTACAATAGGGATACATAGGAAGCTCGATGAAAATTCAGGTTTGACCACACTTTTTGCATGTTTTGTTTGTGCCTAAGATTGACGGCTTGTTCAATTGATTTGTTTTTAGAGTTTTGACATTTACTTGTACTACGAGTTGTTGCAAGCTCTGTTAAAGAAGGGCAACTGTAGACACCCCAATCTGACCAAGCCGAATTTTAGGCACCCGTCTCAAATGCGCTCTAATGACGAAAATATGAGAATTATGCTCAAAGATGACCAAGCAAGGAATATCAGAAATATGGTTTAAAACCCAAGAAAACCACCAAAAACCTTTATGCTGTGACATTCCAATACTTACGGCCGCCACTTTTTGAAAACTCTAAAATAGGTCGTGACTTCCTTTGTCACGAGCGCCACTTTTTTAGCCTAGCCGCGACTTTTTAAAGTCGCAAATGTTCTTTTCATTGTTATAAAGGTAGCGGCTGTTACTGTACAAAAGTAAAAAAATAGCGGCCGTCACTTTTACCGGGTCTGTGTTTCCACTTTGCCTATAAATAAGTGTCGTTTTTTAAGAAATAAGATAGGAGAAAAAACCTAGAGGCCCAAACTCTGTCGAAATACACTCCCACCCGATATTTCGATATCCATTCCATACTTTTCGAGTCTTGTTCGTGGTCTTGCTTGCATTGAGGGAGTCCGTAGAGTTCGTATTCGCTTGGAGGTAGCTTATTCTCACACCCAAGGAGCCATTCGAGGTGGATATTCACACGAGGTAACCATAGGAACCCATGATATTCTTCTAAACCCTCATTTCTTTCCCCGATGGTGTCATGGATAAGGTTTTCATTATTTTCATTATTTATTTGTCATTTATTTTAATCTAAGTATTATTTTAATCTAAGTATTGTTCATTCAAGTTTTCTTTATAAATAGTGTACTTATAGCTCTATGTTTTGTGTATTTCAGTTGTTTTCATTTCATTTTAACGCTCACAAGCACACTAAACACATCAAAAACTTTATGAGGTTCTAGAAATATGACAGTCGTGACCTTTCAATGTCACGGTCGCGTATTTTATTAAACCTACAGTCACGGCCGTTACTTTTGTGCACTTGGCCGATACCTTTTTGCCTACCTTTCTCATGGCCGCGACATCTTACTGTCTCGGCCTTGACATTTGTTTAAAGGCTAAAAACATAAAAATTCTCTTTGAAACTCTCTATTATTTATTTATTTTAAGGGTTTTCTCACTTTTTCTTATTCTATTTTGCTTAGCTCTTTTCTGTATCTCTGTCCATATTCTTGTTGGGAAATGAATGGTAGATCTGGCCTAGATCAAATGGGTCGTCATTTCCATTCTATGCACCTCTCATTCTGTATGTTCTGTAGTTATAAAAACAGGACGGTCGCGACTTTTTAATGTCACGGTCATGTGTTTTATTAAACTTACAATAACAGCCGCCGATTCTTTTCTAACGGCCGTAACTTATACTTCTATATTTGTCACGGCCACAATGTCCTCTTGCTACAGCCGTAAGATTTTGTGAGGTTAGTGACATAAAAATGTGTTTCAAGCACTTTGTTACTCATTTCTAATATTCTGTATGCTTTATTTTGAGATATTGCTTCTATAAAGGATGAAGGGTGGTGGATCTGACCTAGAATAAATGGGTTATGGTCTCTGTCCTGCATGTCCTGTCCATTTAAATCTGTTTTAAGCCTTGTATGATGAATATACCCTTTCTGGATCCTAAAAAACCTTAGCCGCCACTTTTATTTGTCACGACCGTGAGTTTTGTTTATTTTGTTTCTCGCGCGAACCCAATACTTGTCACTGCCGCATATTTTGTGACTCAGTTTGTCACGGCCGCAACATTTGTTGCTACGGCCGAGAGTTTTTTACATGTCCAGTAACTTGAAAATGATGTTCTGGTTTCCTCTATTTACTCTGTATGGCCTATTCATAACATGTTGAGAGCAGAAACATTGTTGTATGACTCTTAAATATTTATTTGTTCATTTTACCGCTTACTCGCATGTTTTTCGCTGTGCTTTACTCAAACGATATGTGTGGCATATTTAGAAATAATAACTAAGTTGCATAACCCCTAGCATCGTAGTTAGGATTTTGTTTCTTTGCTTACTTTTGTTTGAACTCTCTTTAACATCTCATTCTGTATATGTTACCTTTAAAAAGTTTACAATATTAACCAATATTGACAAAGTAGAGACCAACCTCACAGTTGGATGAAATTGGTGCCTAATACCTTCCCTTTTCGTACTTTAGCACCTGAACCCTATTTTTCTCTGGTTACGTTTTTAAAAAACCTGCAACCTTCTTTTTGTTTTTTTGTTTTTATTTTTTTTAAAAACCAAGTGGTGGCTCCATTTTTCTAAAAATGTGCTCAGATACCTTGAATTTTTTTGTTTTAAAAAGAAAACAATATTTTTCTAAAAAAACCAATAGATATCTGGTGCACCCTCTCCCCCGAAAACAATACCCACAGGAGGTAACTGTCCTTGAGACAGGATTTATTCAGGTCTGTGAAATCTATGCACATCTTCCATTTTCTATTGGCCTTTATTACCATAACCACATTAGCGAACCATTTCAGGGTACGTGACTTCCCTGATGAAACCAACCTTTTTGAGCTTCCTCACCTCTTCGCTAATCGCCTCATTTCGCTGTGTGCAAATACTCTCTGTTTTTGCCTGATCGACTTAGCCCTAGGGTCAAGGTTAAGCCTATGCACAGTAATTGATGGATCGATCCCTGTCATATCATGATGAGTCCAGGCAAACACATCTTTATTGGATCTGAGGAACGTTCTTAACGGTTCCTTTATGCTCTCTTCTAACTTGACTCTCGTCTTCAAGATCTTGCTCTGCACAGAATCCTCTACTGTGAAACCCTCCAGATCTTCCGCCGGCTTACCCCTTTTGAGTTCTTCCTCATCTCTTACTTCCATTTCATCAATATACAGTGCTTCTTTCTGATTCGGTTCCCTCAGGGATGTGACATATCATTCCCCTGCTGACATCTGGTCTCCTCTTGCATGACCTATTCCCTGACCTGCAGGGAACTTTACTAACAAATGGTGCGTTGAGGTCACACCTGGAAATTGTTGAGAGCAGTCCTGCCCAAGATGACGTTGTATGCCGACGGGCTATCCACTACTAAGAAAGTGAGCATTTTGGATATCTTTGCGGCATTATCTCCTATCGTGACATGCAGCTATATGGATCCCAAGGGGTATACCCTATCCTCGGCTAAACCAACTAGCGGGGACAGCATGGGGGTGAGCTTGTTTTTATCAATGTTCATCTGATCAAACGCATTCACAAATAAGATGTCTGCTAAGCTCTCATTATCAACAAGTGTTCTTCTTACCCGGTGGTTACCGATTAGCAGACTCATCACGATGGGTTCATCGTGGGGATACTGGACTCCACAACATTCTTTCTCTGAAAAAGAAATTGTGAATTTCTCTACTTGATGCGACTTTTGCCATTGACTCTATTCTCTGCTATACTCCCCATCTTCCGTTCGTAGGTGCTTCGTGTGTGCTTTTCTCATTGGTTTAGATTCCCTTCCTTCTATAAAACCTCCTGATATTGTTCTAATCTCCAACTAGGTTGGTCTCATTGATCAGCTATAATCTCTTCCCGTCTCTGATCTCTCTTTGGTTGATCCCTTCGTTGCCCCTAATCTGGTTCTCTCTGACCTTGTTATGGCTGTCCTGCTATAAACCGGTCCAGGCGCCCCTTCCTAATCAGACGTTTAATCTGATCCTTCAGATCATAACACTCCTCCGTGTCGTGACCATGGTCCTTGTGAAAATGGCAATATCTGTTTTTAAAACGCTTTGAGGGGGTTCCCTTCATTTTATCTGGCCACTTCAACTCTGGGTTTCTCTTGATGTACATCAAAACCTGCTCAAGAGGGACATTGAGAGCAGTGTATTGACGATTCTAATCGTCGCGCGACCGGTTAAACGTCTGATGCATAAATATGGGCTTAGAATGGTCAGACGACTTTTCGACTTGCCTCTGATCATCCTCTCTGGACCTCTTTCCCGCTCCTAGTCTTACCAACGGCTCTTCCAACTTAGCCTTACGTGCGTCCATAACATCCTTAGCATTTATATGCTTTTGAGCTTTCAACATCAGTTCCACAATATCCACTGGTGGTGTTTTTGACAAAGAAAATAGGAATTGGAAAGGCAACAAACCTCCCATGAAGGCCATCAGGACCACCTTATCATCGACCTCATCTACCTATAGTGCCTCCTGGTTGAAACATGTTACATACTCCATTAACGTTTCACCCTTAGTTTGTTTGATGTTGAGTAGACAAGTAACGGGCTTCCCTATGTCGCTGGCCCACTATGAAGCGACTAAGAAAGAGGCGGCTCAATTGAGCGAAAGACTCAATAGAGTTTGGCTTTAGTTTTGAAAACCAAACTCTAGCTAGACCTTTTAGTGTGGTGGGGAAAGTTCTACACATTATCTCGTCTGGGATTGAGTGGAAATATATCATGAATTTGTAAGTGTCCAAATGATCAAATGGATCAGAGCTACCACTACACATATCTAGTTGTGGCATCCTGAACTTCTAGGGTAATGGGGCCTCCATTATACTGGGATTAAAGGGGGATTCGGTTTTCAGAACCAAGTCGTCCAGAGTTGAGGGGTTTTTAACTCTCATGGTCTCCACCACTGCGTTGAGATGTGCTTTCATGTCCCTCAACTGTTCATCCCATCTCGCTGACATTGCAGTTGTTTCCATTCTTTCTCTAGGTGTGTTGTGATGCACTTCTCAAGGTCACCACCGAGAGAAAAGGAAAAGTTCCCACAGACGGTGCCAAAATGATGGTGTTCCTTTCTAGGGGGAGCCCTCCGAGATCCAAGTACTTGAGCCTGAGAAGACAAGACAACCGTTAGAGTGGGCACTTGAGCAATTTCGATGGAACCCCCTCCAACGATCAAGTCAGTCCAAAATGATGGTGGAGTGGTTTCCAACGAACAGAAAACTTAGAAAGATACAAAGAGATAGAACGTACTGATTGAGAATCCTCGGAATATCATGTCATTAGTCCTATATGCGGCATCTCTTGAACACGTGTAGTAGATTTTCGTATTTAAACGATTACGATGGTACAATACAAAAAAGTGTCTCATCCTCACTCATGGCGCGTATCGAACATGCGCCAGCCTGATCAGGATTTTACCTCCGACCTGGGCTGTGACCACTGAGCGTAAGGTTCATTCGTGTTTTCGGGTCTGATCAGCCTTGGCTTGACCATACGCTGACCAGCATGGACCCGCTTTCTTGACCAAATTAAGATATCTCTCTCACTCCATCAGTCCGGTTACAAAGGTCAAAATACGAATCTATTCGGCCCGAAGTTCAAGGACAACTCCATCGGGCCACCACCGGCATGGGATTCCTACTCCACGTAGCCTCCAAATCCTCTCTCTCTCTCTCTCTCTCATCTCCAACTGTGTCACTATTTCTATCCATTTTTGGTGGTATTATCCATTAGAATCTTAGATCATCCATTTCTCTCTAGAGAAAAATCTGAATTTCATGGCAGATTCTCAAGAGAAGAAACCAGAGCTCTTCGAACTCAACAATGGGACCATGCAAGTCAAGGTCTCCAACTATGGCTGCACCATCACCTCCTTATCCGTACCTGGCAAAGATGGTATCCCATTTTTTTTTATAAATATTTTCTGATTGAACTCTTTTTTCGCCATCAATCTATTTTTGTCAATTGTGTGGCAGCGATTGATGTCCGAATTCTTTGAATTTTCTCAGGAAAACTAGCAGATGTTGTCCTCGGATTCGACTCTCTTGAACCCTATCTGGTACGTTCCCTCGCGATCTTGTGTTGCAATGGCTCGAATTTTTCTGGGTTTGTTGATTTTTGCATGGATTTATATTTTTCGTGGGAAGAAATGGAGACCCATTTGATTACTTTATCCATACTTGATACTTCTCCCATTTGGTGTTCCTCAATTTTGAAGCCATGCAGAATTTTTCTGCCCAAAACGCCCATCAAAAAATTATTCTATTCTTCTATAATTTAATTCATCTAAAAGTTTTAAGGGCACAATTTCAAAATCACAGTAGTCTCCTACTCTCTTGCCAGGAACCGATTCGGGTTTTAATTGTATTGTAATCGCCTTAGTTTTTTCAAATCTTTGCATTCTCCCTCTTTTACTTTATTTTTGGAAATTTTCTATTTGCTATAATAAATTAATATTTGCACAGATATAACCCTAGTTGGAATAAATGCACTGTTCGATTCTGGATTCTAGTGGGATTTTTTTTTATGATTTTTATAATTGGTGATTTGTGGATTGATCTATATTTGATCAGAAAGGCGCTTCCCCTTTCTTTGGCTGCATTGTGGGTCGGGTCGCAAACAGGATCAAAGATGGCAAGTTTACACTTGATGGGGTTCAATACTCTTTGCCTATCAACAAACCCCCACATAGTCTTCATGGTATTTTCTCTATGCTTAATTTCCGGAATTTTGTAATGTTTTAAGGTTGCCAACATTTTGGTCTTCATACCATCATGACTTTATTGTTGATTCAGATAGAATTGCAAAATTGTAGACATATTTTTGTTGAAGTACCCGCGGATTAATAATTTGCAAAATTGAAATGGCAGAAGATCCAACTGTTTTCAGGGAAAAGATTCAATGTGCACCATATTTTTTAGGGTGTATGGTATGCGCTTATGAAATCTTGTGGTTAGAATTATAACTGTTTGTGGTTAAAGTTGAGAGATATTTGAAATGTTGATTCAAAAGTTGTGGGCTATCAATATGTATGATTTTTGGTTACCATAATAATGAATTTGTGTGGTGGTTGATTTGTTTTTTAGTTATGATTCTATATGGTAAAATTTATGGAGTGTATATCATACACAACAAAAATAAGGTGCGTACCAAAGCTGGACTATCATTTGATGGTGTGATCTTGTCTCATTTCAGAGGACAGATTAACAGATGAGTTATAAAAAATGAAAAGCCTAGGATGGGACTGTTAAAGTTATGTAGAAAAACATTTTAATCAGGAGGATATATAGATGGGGCAGGTCTGGGAAAAGATCTATTGCAAAGAAATCTTTTTGAATATGTCATGCTCAAATAAAAATTAAAAACTGACCAAAGAGAGAATGTTGTGCATTGCCTACAAATTAAAGTGACCTTAAATCTTTCATTTGAATGGGCTGCATGTTTGAAAAGTTTGGCTTTGAAGAGGTTTATTTGCACAATTTGGTGTTGTCCCTAATTCGGGAACCTGCAGCTTGATGTGGATGCTCACTACATTAGCTTTTGGACAATGCCATACTTGAACAAAGATACATTTTTCCATTGGGATCATTAGCTCTTAATCACATAACAATAGAATAGAGATGTTGATTTTTAGTGTATAGGATAATTGGATTCTCCTAACTTGTCATTCTTACTTTCTTCTAGTGGCATGATTCGTCGTGAAATTTTTTTGTAATCTGTATCCATTTGGTTTTGTTTTGGTTGTATAAAAGCCTTTTCAATTGTTTTGCTTATATATATATATATATATATATATATATCCATGAACTGTTATCCATGTGACTTCATGGTTGGCCGAAACTTCTTAGGTGTTATCAACTTTTGGAGGGTAGCCCATTCAGGACTTTGTCGCAGCTTTAATTGGGTTTCCTACTAGTGTAAGCCTCCAGCCATTAGTCGAGATGCGCGTAAATTGGTCCAAACACTTTAAGATATTGAAAAAATAACAATAAAATCTGATTCCATTGAATAGAATAGAGAGAAAAATAGGCCCTTTTTGGTTGCAGTTTTTTTTTTTCAAAAATAGATAAAACGCATTTGTTAGCATTTCTCAAAAAACTGTTTCCAGAAAATTGAGTTAAAAAAGTACCTAAAAACTGAAAATTTTGAAAACGATTTAAAAGCATTTTTGCTTTTTTCTCTCCCGCAGAACTTGGTACTGAGAAATAACTCTAAGCTTGGGCAA
Organism: Heliamphora pulchella; assembly: GCA_032270985.1. NCBI lineage: Eukaryota > Viridiplantae > Streptophyta > Magnoliopsida > Ericales > Sarraceniaceae > Heliamphora > Heliamphora pulchella. Next base: position 17,384 of record JAULJZ010150135.1, on the reverse strand, counting down.
CCAAACGCATTTTCTCTTTTCAAAATATTATGGTATTTGAAAATAATTTTCATACCCTGTTTCATTTGAAAACAAATTTTAGCACATGAGAAAAATAATTCTTTGTGAATCTCTGTGCGCACACGTGTATGTGTGCATATGAGAGAGAGAGAGAGAGAGAGAGATTTCCATGTACCACGTCAGAGAATGAACATGGATCCAAGGAATAGATAAAATTATCATTTCAATCCCCATCTTTTGGAATCTTTTTCACTTGACCATGTACATATTTTGCTTCATTTAGCATGGATACTCCAAGTTTTTTTTGGTTATTTTCCTCATCCCAATACTCTGCCAATAGAATTTACCTGCAGCTGACATAAAGGTTTTAAGCCGTTTTGGTCTGTTGAAGCACAATTTCACTTTTTTTTTTCTTTTTCTTCAATGCCATGTGCTAATGGATGCTTTTGAACTTATCTTCATTACAGGTGGATTCAAGGGTTATGATAAGGTGGTTTGGGACGTTGTTGAACAGAAACAGGATGAAAATCCATCCATTACTTTCAAATACCATAGTCCTGATGGGGAGGAAGGTTCTCTCTCTCTCTCTCTCTCTCTCTCTCTCTCTCTCTCTCTTACATGCACAAAAAAAACACATACAACCTATGAAGCACATACATGATACAAGATACAGATACAATACGGTATACGAATACTGCAATTGGCGAAATCTAAAAAACTAAGATAACAAGTACGGTTAGAATACATTTGTACAAATTATTTTTTCATATTTTTACTATTGTATTATTTATAAGAAAAAAATCAAAAGAAAGAATATAATGATTTTGTTGTTATTATCGAACATTCAATAAATGCATGCTAAGAGCATTTTCAATGTTACTAGCCATTTTGGCTAAGCCAAAACTAGAGAGTTAAACTCAAGGTTTTAAATATCGGCCGTTACGTATCGTATCGGCTGATACGTATCAAGATTTTGGGCCTCCGATATCGATATTTATCAATGTATCGACCAATACTGTCCGATATTTACCGATACATAACTGTATCACCGATACCAATACATTTTTTGATACGGCAATTTAAAACCCTGGATAAACTTTTTAATTTTTTATGTATGCACACTAATAGAACTCTTTATTTTAGCTATCCATCCAAACCAGATAATTTTTTTTTAAAAGATAACATAAAAAATAAACCAATTGATCTATATTTTCCAACATTTTCTCAACCACTAAACAGAACCAAAACAAAATCCATGTAAACAGAAGATTCAAAAACCCAAAGCACAAAAATTCAAACCCAAGATTTTAAATTATATGTATGGGTGTGAGGGAGACAAATCCAACTATTTGAAACCCCCAAGTATATGACTCTCTCTCTAATCCCTTCCATGTAACACCTCTCTCTCTGCGAAACTCCCAATATATCATTCTCTTTCTGGTTCGCTTTTCTATTAAACTACATATCATTCTCTCTCTGCTTCACTTTCCGATTAAACTACATATCATTTTGCTCTTCGGCGATTTCCCTAGCTTCTTCTGGCATTTGGCAACAATAGAGGTTTGACCGAGAAAACCCACAACTTCCACAGCGAACGATGTCATCGAATCCATCCGCATAATCCATAGTTGTATTTCACATAACGTCGTTGATGTATGGTCCACGAAGAGAGGCCAGAAATGGAGAGTGAGTCTTGCAAGGGAAAAGGGTGGCAAGCAAGAGGGGCTGACCAAAAATAGCCAGTGAAAATTGCTTTAAGTATAATGCTGAGCATTTTAAAGCCTCTATTTGGAGTTGAGAATATTGGACTTGGCTATCCATTTTGGCTAATAAGCATCATTTAGAGAGACTGATGGAGATATTCTAAGTGGACAAAACGTTATGACAACATGTTAAAGCAACATGCATTCAAACTCAAAATTTGAAATTATATGTATGGGTGCGAAAGACAAATTCAACTATATGAAACCCCCAAACATATGACTCTCTCTCTCTCAAACCCCTCACATGTAACACCCCTCTCTCTCTCTCTCTCTCTCTCTCAATATATCATTCTCTTTTTGCTTCGCTTTTTGATTAAACTGCATATCATTCTCTCTCTGCTTCACTTTCCGATTAAACTACATATCATTCTCTCTTCGGCCATTTCCCCAGCATCTTCCTGCAACAATAGAGGTTTGACACAAGAAAACCCACGACTTGCACAGCCAGCAATTCGCATAATCCACAGTTGTATTTCATAGAATGTCATCGCTGTATTGTCCACGAAGAGAGATGCGAGAAATGGAGGGAGAGTCTTGCAAGAGAAAAGGATAGTGAGTAAGAGGGGCTGACCAAAAATAGCCCGCGAAATAGCATTAAGTATAATGGTGAACCTTTTAAAGGTTCTATTTGGAGTTGAGAATATTAGACTTGGCTAATCCATTTTAGCTAATAGGCATCACGTAAAGAGTGCTGGAGATGCTCTAAGTCGACAGAATGTTATGATGACATGTTAAAGCAACATGCAGTCATACCCAAAATTTAAAATTATATGTATGGGTGTGAGGGAGACAAATCCAACTATTTGAAACCCCCAAATATATGACTTTCTCTCTAACCCCTTCCATGTAACCCCTCCCTCTCTCTCTTTGAAACTCGTGCTATATTGTTCTCTTTCTGCTTCACTTTTTGATTAAACTGATATCATTCTCTCTGTTTCAATTTCTAATTATACTACATATCATTCTCTCTTTGGCCGTTTCCCCAGCTTCTTCTGGCAAAATTAGAGGTTTGACCGAGAAAACCCACAACTCCACAGCCAATGATATTGTTGGATCCAGCCGCATAACCCACAGTTGTATTTCACAGAACGTCAACACTGTATTGTCCCCAAAGAGAGGCGAGAAATAGAGGGAGAGTCTTGCAAGGGAAAAGGATAGCAAGCAAGAGGGGCTGACCAAAACATGCTAGAGAAAATGGCTTTAAATATAGTGGCAAGCCTTTTATACGAGTCTATTTGGAGTTGAGAATATTGGACTTGGCTATCCATTTTAGCCAATAGCCATCATTTAGAGAGCATGTTGGGGATGGTCTAAGTAAACAGAACATTATGATAAAATGTTAAAGCAACATGCAACCAACAATAAATTACACATTAATCACATACTAAAGTTAACACAATGGAATGTCTAACAAATTAAAAAATAAAATCAAAAAACCATTAAAACAATTTAAGATTGGAGCCTCGCGTATCCTCCCGTAACCCCTGTATCCGAGCTGTATCCAAAAATTATAAAAATATTATTAGATACTTATTTGGCACATTCGATGCTTATCCTAATTCGATACATATTCTATACTCGTATGGTTGTAATTTAAGTATATGTTCTTCATAGCAAAACTATTACTTTTATTTATCGCAAAAACAGGTTACCCAGGAGACCTCACTGTAACTGCAACTTACACCCTTGCTTCGAGCACCACAATGAGGCTTGACATGGAAGCTGTACCTGAAAATAAGCCAACTCCTATCAATTTAGCTCAACACACTTACTGGAATTTAGCCGGCCACAACTCCGGCAACATACTCGACCATTCAATTCAGATGTGGGCATTGCACGTCACTCCTGTCGATCATGACACTATCCCAACTGGCGAAATCGTGCCAGTTAAGGGCACCGCCTTTGATTTCACCACCGAGAAGAAAATTGGGAGCTCAATCCATGAGGTTGGCTTAGGCTATGACCACAACTACGTGCTCGATTGTGGGGACGAAAAGTTGGGCTTGAAACATGCTGCAAAAGTGAAGGACCCGTCAAGCTCGAGGGTCCTCAACTTGTGGACCACTGCACCCGGCGTGCAGTTCTACACTGCTAACTACGTGAACGGAGTCGTGGGTAAAGGTGGAGCCGTATACGGAAAGCACTCGGGGCTTTGTTTGGAGACGCAGGGATTTCCAAATGCCGTTAATCAGCCAAACTTCCCGTCGGTTATCGGTAAACCGGGTGAGAAGTATAAACATAGCATGTTGTTTGAGTTCTCAATCGAGTAAGGTATTTGAGTGTTTGGAGTAAATTCATATATAAAATCCTTTTTTGTTTGTTTGTTTGTTAATAAATATGGATTTTGTTATATTGAGAAAGTAAGACTCTGGAAATATTAAGGAGAGACATCATCCAATTCTTGATTATTGTTTTGGAGTAAATACTTGAATTAAGCATGCCTTCTGGTTTGTTAATGCCTATGGGTTTGTCTGCTCTTGGATGCTATACGACCTAAGGACTTATTTTGTTATTCCGGATAGAATTGGATAGGATACGAGGGATTAGTAACACTGGGGGTTTTACGTGTTTTTTTTAAAATCAATAGACTATAGATGAGATTATATATACAGTGAGAACATTTTGTTGGTTAAAGTGGGATCAAAAATAGGATAAAAGTTATAGAGTTATTTTTTACCATTAAATAAGGAGAAAAGATAATTTGGAGCCTAGTTCTAATAATACCAAGTGGGACTTGGTATTATTAATCTCATGAATGAGAAATTAGCAATACTTCATTTATCGGATTATTAGTCCGAGTTTTACGATACAAACGTGAAATTCACAATAGTAGAGGACAAAAAAATTTTGATAGGCCAATCTTGTCCTTTAATTCAATTTATCCTCACCTAAATACTTGAGAACAAACAAGGTCTAAAAGTATATGGGATTTTGGAGATTGTTATTTGCAATGATTGAGTTTTGGAATCATATTTTTCACTCTGGGGGCTATGTACATACAATGTTTGGCTCAAGACTTGTAAGCTAGTACTTTTAGAGCTTTTTTTTTTTTTAGGGTATTTGGTGAATTTTTTTTAAAAAAACTTTTGTTCAAACCTTTTCACTTTTTTCCGATTCATATTGATTTGAAAAGCTTTGCTTTTTTGTTTATAAAAAAAATGTCTGAATTTGGAAAAAATTCACTAAGTTCTCGTTTGGCAATTGGCTTAAAATTTGCCTTTTTACTTAAAAGCCTAAAAAGTTGAAAAGATTCGTTTTTCAACTCAAAGCTTTTAGCCTTTTTTTTTTTCTTTTTGAATATTTTTTAAAAATATTATAACTTTTATTATACATATCTATTTTTTATAAAAAAAATATATTTTTAAAATTTATTCTTCAAAATTTATAAAACAAAATTTACATTGAATATAAAATTATTTAAAAATAAATTTTAAAAATATAATAATTTCAAGCAAAAATTTTTGCTTTTTAGCTTGAAGTCACTTTAAACCTTTAGCTTAAAAACCACACATATCCTAACTAAATGAGTTTTTTGACTTTTTGGCTTAAAGTTGCTTGAAAGTATTTATTTTTTTTTTTTTTTGAATAAGTGAGAGTTTATATAAAGAGTAGACTAGGAATGGGTATTTTTTTAATTTTTATTTTCTTTAATTTTTGTCAAACAAATAAGCTTGACTTTTAAATTTTTCGACTAAAAAATTAAAATGAACAATCAACGTTTGGGGTTAGCTTAAGTGAAGGCTTTTTCTAATTTTTATTTTTTATCTTTTCATATATTTTTAGATCTTAATTAAAAATTTTAATTTTTTGATTTTTCTACTTGTAAGAAATCTATTAAGTATCTTTTTCTGATCAAAGTAATAGAAAACAATTTATTAAATACGAAAAAGTCTTAAGTTTGGAAAGAGGTTTTTCATCAACTTTTTAATTTTTTTATTTCTCAGGACGAGAGTAATTTAAAAGGTATGTTAGTTTAATTAATGTTAAAAAAATATTCCAAACAAATGATAGGCTTTTTTTCTAGGGATTTAATCAGAAATTTATTTTGGCAGGTCCAACTAAGAGTGGATTACATTTAAGTATAGGTAAATTGGGGATGGGTATTATTTTAATAAATTGATTGAGGATAAGTCTTTTTCAAAAGTTGTGTATTTAATGAAGTTTTTTTTTTAAATATTTAGGAAAAATAAATATTTATACCTCTTTTTAAGTTTAACTGACTTTATGATTAAAATGAAAAAATTCGCAAAAATTTGTTTTATTAAATAGGAGTTACCAACATTCAAGAAATCATATCTCATGATAATTATGTTTTACAAAAAAATCTGTTTTATTAAATAACAGAGTTTGGTCACATTATTTTTGGTAATAATATTTTACTTAATTTATTTTATGTTATTTTTTGTCATATTTGGTAAAATTTCATAAAATAATACACATTAATTAAGTGGTTGCTTCATTTTTTATAACAAAAAATGATACACATTGTACAATATCACATTAACAGAAAATAATATACATTAATAATGTTTTAGTTAATTCATTTTATATCGTTTTTCGTCATCTTTACTCAAATTGCAGAAAGTGATACATATTAATTGAATAACCGTTTTATTTCTATAACAAAAAATGATACACATATCACAATATCAGTTTAAAAATGATACACATGAAACAATGCCTTAAAATATTATAAGAAAATGTTATTATTTCATATTTATCATTTAAAAAACTCTTAATGTGTAGCATTTCAAAAATTGATATTATTTCAAACACCGTTTCATATGTATTATTTCTGAAAATGTTATTATTTCATGTGTGTCATTTCTAAAAATTAGTCAAATTCATGTGTATTATTTATTGAAATCTTAAGGCCTCATTTGTTTCGGTGGACAATTAGACTACCCGGACTATTAGTCTGGAGTATAATCCAATTCGATATTTGTTAAGCCTCCGGACTAGTTATCTGGACGAATTGCTAGTCCGCCATATGAGGGATAATTAGTGAGGAGGAAAGGTGTGGGATTAAGAAAAATTTGATTAAAAAGTGAATTTAAAAATTTTAAAAAATAATAAAAAATATTAAAATAAATAACATAAAATTTAACAATAACATAAAATTTAACTTATTAATTTATTTAAGTTAATTTTAAAATAAATTAACTTAATACAGGGGTAAATCATTACCTAGTCCGTTATTTAATCCTACTCAATTCAAACACAAAAAAATTATCTCACCTCACTCTTAATCCAACCTCATTACCAATCACACCTTACTACAATCCAATCTATTCCAGTCCGAATTATCAAACGAGCCCTAATTGTATTATTTTCTGTATTTTAATATGCATGCAACGAAATAAAGCGACCATTTGATTAAACCTTAATGTGTATTATTTTCTGCGTTTTAATATATATGTAACAAAATGAAGCGGTCATTTGATAAAATCTTAATTTGTATCATTTTCTGCATTTTAGCAAATATGAAGTGGCCAAGTGGTAGATGACGAAAAATGATAGAAAATAGATCAACGAAAACATTATTGTAAATGCTTCCATGCATTCACCATATACATGAATCTAAAAAAAAAATCAAATTCTGATGATCGCATGAAATAACAAAAATTAAGAAAATAAAATTTTTAAAGTATTAGACATTACTAACAACCAGGGGTGTAAAAGGTTAAAAATTTTCCATATATAGTTTTAAATTTTCCATATATAGTTTTAAAGTATTAGTTTTAAATTTTTAAAGTATTAGACATTAAGAAAATATAAATCATTCCATATATATCTTTATGACATTACTAACAACCAGGGGTGTAAAAGGTTAAAAATTTTCTAAAAAATTTAAAACAAGACCTAAGGAGATATATAATTTTTGAACATGACTTATTCATAAATAATCTTTTAAAATGGGATTTATTTCTAATTTACGCTTTAATTATTGATATAAACTATTATATTTCAATTATAGAACAAGAAAAAAAAACATTTACACCAATAAAATTGATATTTATTTAGCCTTAATAACATGTAAGAAAAACAAATGTTATAGCGTAGCAGGATCTTTATGAATTTAGTGTTAGAACAAAATTTTCAAAAGTTTTATTTTTTAGAAATAAAATAATATGAAAATAATATGAATATGGAAAAATATTATATGTGAAATTAAGATGAGTGTTATTACTATTTTAAAATAGATATTTCTCCCCTCCCCCCATAAAGATTCAAACGGAGTGTATTAGCTCTAAAATACAATCCAAATACTCACAAAGTTTATCATCCAATGCTTACGTTCACTAAAAGGATATAAACGAGTCACGAGTCAAAATTGCCCATAGAAAATATAATAAAATAATATAAAAAAATAAGATCTCTCTTTAGAAAATTCTTATTTCTCTTTTATCAACATATTTGTTAAAACAAGGCAACCTAAGAAGATGGTGAATTGGGTCTTTAAAAAATAAATAACAATCTAAAAAAAATTTCAAAACCCTTTTAATATAACAATCAAATAAAACAAATATTGAAACAATGCAAATATTAAAAGATAAGGGATAGAGAGATAGAACCGAACGCCAAGGATTTATAGTGGTTCGGTTTTATCTTAGCCTACGTCCACTCCTCAAATTCTCCCTTGAGTATTTTCACTATATAGAATACTTCGCGAGCGTATTCCAAGTCTTTACAATCTTCAAAATTTCGCTTGAATGAGCAGAATGTTTACGGGCGCATTCACAAACCTAACAGTTTCAAGAAAATTCTATGAAAACAAGCCCCTGTTTTCTTCTAATCTCTCTTGATCTCTTTTTTGATGAGTTTTGCTCACTCACTCAAAGGATAAAAGGTGACTCACCATTGATTACAATAAATGAAGAGTAATAATGAGAATCACTCACTCTTTTTACAAAAAAGATTTTTACAATAAATGAGAAAGTAAAGAGAGATGATGAACAAGAGCTGGAGATTCAGCAATAAATGAGTGCTTGAGATTTCTGAGTTTGATTCAAGCAATGGAACAGTAAATTTTAAGTCTCCAGTTGGAGTAAATGCTGAGAAGTTACTCCTTATATAAGCTCTTGTGCATTCATGACTGTTGGAGGTAGGTGGGGACAATAAATGCCAAAAATTCAGCCGTTGAGATCTGTCGCGAGTTTAAATTTCCGTCGCAGGTGTCGACACAAATGCCTTTGGTGTCGACACAAAATGTCTATGGAATGATCCCTTAAGTGGTTGGGTCGACACAAATATTTTGAAGGGTCGACACAATTTTGCACTATGCCTTACCAACATCATAGTGTCGACACAATTGGATCTGGTGTCGACTCGTTTGAAACTTCAGCATCCAGAGGAACCACTTTGTGTCGACCCAACTTACCTTTGGTGTCGACATGAATTTCTGCAGAAAGTCTCGGTTCTTTTGTGTCGACTCATCTTCAGTTGGTGTCGATTCAAATGTATTTCTGAATTCAAGATGAGGCACTTTGTGTCGACTCATGTCTTCTTTGGTGTCAACACAAAAATTTGTAGGCAGCCTCGGGACTTTTGTGTCGATTCATCCTTAGTTGGTTTCAACACCTCAAAATCTGTAGGTGGCCTCGATTGTTTTGTATTGACACAATTTTCATTTGTGTCGACCTAAAATTTCGGATACCAAAAGTGAGTATCATTTTTGTGTCGACACAAAACTGATTTGTGTTGACTCTTTTTGAGTCCTGAGAGCTTCGACTCTTATGTGTTAACACAAAACTTATTTGTGTCGACAATAATGTTTTAATGCCTGAAGATCAACTTCATACAAATGTTATGGTGTCAAACTATTTGATTAATGGGTATTGACACACTTGATGAGATTCAAGTATGCTTTACCTTAAAAGTATTTGACTTACTTTTCAATTGGTTTCAACACAAAATATTCTCATTTAAGAACATGTGAGTGTTTTAATCTTTTTTAGAGTTAAGTTATTTCTGTTTGGCTAAAGATGTCAACTTAATTGTTCAAAATATGTTAACACTTTCATTTTGAAAATATAAAATATTATCGATTTAAATCTATTTATTCTTAGATAATGAATTATGAAAATCATCAAAATCAAAATAAAAAGCTCCTGGGGTAACAATCTCCCATTTTTTTATGATTACAACCATATTAATATTTTCTAGAAAACATATAAAAATAATTTTCAACAAGAGTTTTTTCCTTATCGATATGCCTTAAACAACATATGCAATTATAAAGATAGGCATTCAATCAATCATGATAACATATATTTTGAAAATGATTTGTAACAAATAATTAAGAAACATTCTGAGTCTATTAAAATTTATGCAATATGTCAAATATGTGTAAGGTGTTTTATCTTAATAAACTCAACACATATCAAAAGTATATATAGGTGTTCATTGCCAAATCATGCATCAACATTCATAGGCAAGATATAATCAAATACAGTAAGAGCATAGACATTCATTTAAGCAAAAAAATATTTAAACATTCATACATAAAATTTAAAATGTATGTTAAACATCCAAACCATTCAAACATTCAACCCATGCAACTAAATCACAAAAAAAATGTATGTTTAAAATTTTACTTCTTCACCTTTATAAAAAAAACTTAAAGAAATGTTTTGAACTTCTACTTCTTCTCTGACACTACCCTTCACTTACTTACCTATTCTTTCTCTCCTCTTTCTTTCTCCCCTTTTCTAATCTTCAAAAAAAATTGGGCTATTGATCATCCATGAAGCGCTTGAATTCCTTCTTTGCATTGGCTTTCTCTTTGCTTGCGGAGACCCGTTCTTTGGAGGCTCGTGCCCGTTCATCCTTTGCCTCAGCAGCAGCCATAGCTTCGTAGGGTGCAGCCAGTGCAAGATCAGCTTCCCTTTTAAGTCTTGCGGCTTTTTCCTCTTTGGTCTCTTTGGGCTTGAACTTTTGGCCCAAGCTTCTTGAATCCACTTGAGATGTTCTTCCACCTTCTGGGAGTTGGCGTGCACCGCAATGACAATGCCTTGATCATACTCCTTGCGCACTTGATGGAGGATTGCCTTATTGCAATTGACTATGGATGCAATGTTTTCATCCATTGTTTTGTAGAGGGCTCTCCTGGCATTAGTGGCATTTTTCACGTCTCTTCGGAGACTCCAGTTGATCTGATCAAGATGTTTGACTTTCTCAGAAAGAGAAGAAACAGAGTGATTCAAGTCAAAAAAGTCTTAGTCGACTTTTGCTTGAAAGAGGGTCACTTTGGAGGACAGGGAATTGATTAAAGAAACAACTTCAGACAAATCAACAAGGACAGGGACAGAGGAGGATGCAAGTGGAGCAGATGGAACAAAAGTGAAGGTAGGAGGAGGAGGAGGAACAAATGATGGACCAGGAGTGTCAACTGGTGGAACGGGGGGAGAATCAAGGTCAATGGAAATGGATGAAATGTCTCGAGGTGCAGGAGAGGGAGTTCTTACAGAGGAAGGGGTACCACGATGGGATGTGGTCCACACACCATCAACATGTGCAATTTGCATATGTTTAAGTGTGAAACTGTCATATAGGTCGTGTTTAGAAAAGGGTACCACCTTTTCCTCAAATAAGTTCACACCAGAATGGCAAAAAACTTTGGTCAAGTACATGACATGTGGTAGGGAGGAATTGAATTTATTGTGGGAATGCAACATGTGTGAAATGAACAAAAATCCTAAATCAAGGTTTTGTTGTTCGAGAATGCACTACATTATGAAAATGTGCATATATGTTATATCACCGAATTTTTTCATCTGGGGTAGAAAAATGTGGTTGACCATGTGATGCAAAAGACGCATCTCAGGCTTAAGATTGTTAGCCTCTAAAGGCTTAGTGGGCTCGATGTTGTCATTTTTAAAAATATTTTTGACAGATTCAGAAAAAAAGAAGCCTTCAACCTCAATAAGTTTCTGACTATGATAAACACAAATATCCTTAGGGGGAAGGTCCAGAATCTCATTCAAGGAAGAGAGGGTGAGAATAATATCTACACCATTTACCCAAGTGGTAATGGTGGTGGTCGGAATAAGTGAGATGTGAAAGTGTGCGTAAAAAGATTTGATAAGTGTGGGATAGTGCGGTTCTTTAATTTGGAGAAGCCTTTCCCACCCAAGGCCTGAAAAGAGATCCTTGAATCTCATTTTGATGGAGTCAAAGAAATTAAAGTCTATAGACCGACCGAGCACTACTTTTCGATTTGCAAAGGAAAAAAAATAAAGTTGGCAAATTTTAGGGGGTTTGAAAGAGATTACCTCAGAAGAAGCTACATTTTCTGGAATCGTAGTCGCTGTTGTTGCCGTTGTCGTTTTGGTCGTCTTCTTCCGCTTTGATGTTCTAGGGCTTGAAGGTGATTCGTCTCCGGTTCTCTTTGCTTCTTTGCCCATCATTTTTGGCGACATTGTGAAGGATTTGAGTTTGGATTGAGGAAGAAGATGGGGAGTCGACACAGGGTTTGAGAGAGGAAAGAGCGGGAGATGAACAGTTTATAAAAAGAGAGAGAGAGGGAACGGTGTTACTGTTCGTGGGACCGACATGTCTATATATACACTTAATTTGTATCGACACAAATTATTTTTGGTGTCAACACGATTCGTATCAAGTGTGGGTATCGAAAAATGGAATTGGTGTAGACACATTTTCAGATGGTGTCGACACATTCGGCTATTTGGGTCGACACAATTAAGATTTGTGTTGACACAAATTTACCGAGAGTCAGGAAACTACGATGGTGTCGATACTGAATAGAAAGGGGTCGACACTTTTCACGCAGTGCCATTTCTATACAGTTTTGTGCCAACACTACACACATTTGTGTTGACATTTTTTCAAATGATATCGATACATTTTCACATTCAAGAGAGAATATTAAATGCTTTAAAATACAATAAAAGACATGATTAGTATGGCATATAAATCATGAATTAGGAGTGCATAGCATACCAAGTTCTCTTCTTATATAACATATTTTTTCTTCATTTAAGGGTTTTGTAAAAATATCCGCTGACTGGTAATTTGTGCCTATAAATTCAAGTTCGATGTTTTCTTTTTGCACATGATCTCTTATAAAATAATGTCTAATCTCTATGTGCTTGGTTCTTGAGTGTTGTATAGGTTTCTTAGATATATTAATTGTACTAGTGTTATCACATTTTATAGGGATATGATCTAAATGAAAATCATAGTTCTCTAATTATTATTTCATCTAAAGAACTTGTGCATAACAACTTCCAGCTGCAATGTACTTAGCCACGGCTGTAGACAAGGCCACTGAGTTTTGCTTATTGCTAAACCAAGAGATTAGTGAGTGTCCTAAGAATTGACAAGTACCACTTGTGCTTTTCTTATCTGCTTTGCATCCGAAAAAATTAGCATCTGAATAGTCAAATAATTCAAAGGTTATTCCTCTAGGATAAAATAATCCTAGATTTTGTGTACCTAAAAGGTATCTAAAGATGCGGTTAACTGCAGTCACATGTGATTCTTTAAGATTCGATTGAAATCTAGTACACATGCATACACTAAACAAAATATCCAAACGACCAGTAGTTAAATATAAGAGAGATCTAATCATACCTCTATAACGCTTTTTCATCTACTGCTATGCCATATTCATCATTATCAAACTTTGTTGTAGGACACATTAAAGTTTTCATAAGTTTTTTCTTAAGCATGTCGAACCTCTTCAATATGTTCTTCGTGTATTTAGTTTGATTGATATAGATTCCTTCTTGAGTTTGTTTAATTTAGAGTCCGAGAAAATAATTGAGCTCACCCATCATACTCATCTCGAATTCTTCATGCATACACTTAACAAAATCCTTACAAAGAGATTCGTTAGTTGCACCAAAAATTATATCATCTACATAAATTTGTACAACTAGCATATCATTTTTTTAAGACTTGATAAAAAGAATAGTATCAATTTTTTCTCTTGAAAATTCATTTTCAATCAAGAATTTGCTAACTCTTTCATACCAAGCTCTTGGTGCTTGCTTTAAACCATAGAAAGCTTTGGTAAGTTTATAAACATGTTTGAAAAATTTAGATTTTCAATGTTAAGAGGTTGTTTCATGAAAACTTTCTCCGAGATAAAACATTTAAAAATGCACTTTTGACATTCATTCGATAGAGTTTAAAAATTTCAAAGCATGCAAAAGAAAGTAGCATCCTAATGTCTTCAAGCCTAACCACGGAGCAAAAGTCTCATCAAAATCGATGCCTTCTTCTTGATTGTAACCTTGGGTTACCATTCGAGTTTTGTTCCTAATAACTACTCTATTTTTATCCATTTTATTTCTAAAAACCTATTTTGTACCGATGATGAAATGTTCCTTTGGCCTTGGGACTAACGTCCAAATTTTGTTTCTTTTAAATTGATTTAACTCTTCTTGCATAGCCAAGATCCAAAATTCATCATTTTCGACTTCCTCAAAATGTTTTGATTCAGTCTGAGAAAGAAATGCTAAATTACTACAAACATTATGTAAAGAGGAACGAGTTTTAATACCTTGCGATGGATCACCAATGATAAGATCTTTTGGGTGACCATGAGCATACCTCCACTCTTTTGGTAAATCAAAGTTTTCTGATGTGCAGTTTCAACATTCTGTTGGGCTACAATTTGTTAGAAATTTGAAGTTTTCTCTTGATTTAGCTCTTCTTTTTTTTTGATAAAGATGTCTTCAACACCCTTTCTATATCCAACAGGTTATCTTCACAATTTTTTTTTAAAGAACCAATGTTAGCTTCATTAAAAACAACATGTATAGATTTTTCAATAACTAGAGTCTTTTGTTGAATACTCTATACGCTTTACTAGATATAGAATATCCTAAAAAAAAATTTTCATCAGATTTTGCATCGAACTTGTCCAAAAGTTTTTTGTTGTTGTTTAAAACAAAATATTTGCACCAAAAAGCGCAAAAATAACTGATGTTAGATTTTCTTCCATTCCATAACTCATATGGAATTTTCTTAAGAGAAACTCTTATCATAACTCTGTTTATGATAAAATAAGCGGTATTAATAGTCTCGGCCCACAAGTATCGTGGTAGATTATTTTCACAGAGCATGCTTCTTGCCATTTCTTCCACTGTCCTATTCTTTATTTCAACAACTCCATTTTGTTGAGGGGTTCTAGGAGCAGAGAAATTATGGTTAATACCATTTTCATCACAAAATTTTTTAAAATTTTTGTTTTCAAATTCTCTACCATGATAACTTCGGATACTTGTGATTTGAAAACCTTTTTCATTTTGAACTCTCCGAGACAGTTTTGTAAAAGAGGCAAATGTTTCATCTTTATGAATTAAGAATAGCACCTAAATGTATCTAGTGAAGTCATCAACAATAACAAATGTATATCTCTTGCCTCCAAGGTTTAAAGTCCTTGTTGGACCAAACAAGTCCATATGCAATAGTTGTAATGGCCTAGAAGTTGAAATCTCATTTTTAGAATGGAAAGAACTTCTAATTTGTTTGCCTTGTTGACATGTATCAAACACTGTCTTTTTTAAATTTGATTTGTGGTAACCCAATCACTAATTTCTTTTTTAAAAGTTTGAAAATCAAGCTCATTGTGCATATCCAAGTCTTCTATGCCATAGCCAACTATTGTCACTCAAGGCGGCTAAGCACTTGGTGTCATTCTTAGAAAGATCAATGAGAGTAAATGTATAAATATTTTCATGTCTTTGATCTTCAAGAATAATTTTGTTATTGGTTGAATTTTCAATAACACACTTAGCATGATCAAACACAACTTTATAACCTTTGTCACAAAGTCGACTTATGCTAAGAAGATTATATTTCAAACCATCAACAAGCAAAATATTTTCAATATAAGGGGAAAGAATTGTACCAATACAGCTAATTCCTATGATTTTTCCTTTGCTATTGTCTCTAAATGTCACAAATTCACCATCTTTTAACTTAAGAGATGCAAACATTGATTTGTCGCTTGTCATGTGCCTTGAGCAAGCCCTATTGAGATACTACATTCCTTTCTTGAATGAAGATTTAAGACACACCTGCAAGGAGAATTAAGTTTTAATCTTTGGTACCCTAATTTTTTTTGGTCCTTTATTGTTAGTTCCTTGAGAATGTGTTCCTTTAGGAGCCCAAACCTTCTTGATTGTGTGATAGTGTGTCCATACTCATAACAGTGGAAGCAAGTGGTATTTGTATGATTGGTGATGCTTTGACAAAAATATTTCTTAAGAATTTTTGTTTCTTTTTGGGCTTATAACCAATTTCAGATTTGTCAAAAATATATTTTTGCATACCAAGAAATTTGTCCAAGTTATTCTTTCCTTGAGTGAACTTGTAAATAGTTTTTGAAAGATCCTTAACTTTTTCAATTAAGACTTTGTTTTCTTCTTTCAAAATAGAAACTTGTTTTAGCAAAATAGATTTTTCATTTTTTAAAGTTTCAATTTCTGTTGACGAGGAAAGAACTAGTTTTTTTTAAACAGAATTTTTTGCACCCATTTTTCTCAATTCATCATACAAACTTCAAATGCACTTTGCAATTCATCTAAAGAAAAAGGGTAAGGTGTTACCTCATCATCCTCTTTGGCCATGAGGCATAGGTTTTCTACTTCATTTTCTTTTTTTTCATCCTCAGAGCTGCTATCATCACTTTCACCCCAAGCAGCTATCATGACATTTTTGAACCCCTTTTTGAATTGCTTTTTGAGCTGAGGGAATTCAATTTTTACGTGCCTAGGCTTCTTACATTCGTAGCAGATTATTTCATACTTCTTGTCATCTGCTAGAATCGCCTTTGAATTTGTTAGGTTCTCCTTTGTATCCTTCTTTCTTGAAGAATTTTCTTCCTCTTTGTTTTTCTTATTTTTAAAAAAACTGCTTAAATTTCTTTGTGATGAGAGCTATATCTTCATTTTTATCACTAGAATATCCTTTTGTAGATTCTTTATCATGTGTTGAGGATTTGAAGGCAATGTCTTTCTTCTTTTTATTATCGTCCTCTTATCCATCTTGATGTTCATCTCATGGGTCATGAGAGAACCAAGAAACTCTTCTAGACTGAGGGTGTTGAGCTCTTTTGCTTCTTGAATAGTTGTGACCTTTGTTTTCTAACTCTTAGGCATGCACCTAAGAATTTTTCTTACCATCTCTATATTAGAATAAATCTTTTCAAGAGATTTCAATTCATTTATAATGTCAGAAAAGCGAGTAAACATATCAAAAATTATTTTATCATGCTTCATTTTAAATAACTCATAGTTATGTACAAGCAGACTGATTTTTTACTCTTTCACTTAATTGGTACCCTCATGGGTAACTCGAGTCTATCCCATATTTCTTTAGCTATGTCACAAGTCGAGATCCTATTGAACTCGTTTGGGTCAAGTGAGCAGTACAGGAGATTCATGATTTTTGCATTTTTTTATATCTCCCTTATATCGGTTTCAGTTCATTCGGCCTCTAGTTTAAGGACAACAGCCCCTTCAACAGTTTTGGTGGGTCTTTTGGGTCCATTTATAATAACCCGCCAAATGTCGTAATCTACGGCTTGAATATAGATTCTCATTCTAGCCTTCCAATAGTTATAGTTTGTTCCATTGAACAATGGAG
>JAULJZ010150134.1:0-10122 GCA_032270985.1 Heliamphora pulchella | reverse complement strand
TCCTGAAATAATTATTGATTTGCATATATTTAATATTCGTTGTTTTGATTCATTAGAGGGTGCGATCATATATGGGTTTATATTCCCTGTGAGTTGAATAGCGGTATTGTTTAGATGGCAAATATTAATTACTGACGAAATCCAAGTCCCGAATGATCGGGATTGACGATACCCCTCTAAGAATGCTTATAAGTTTTGACTGGGCCAAGCTCTGCAGGTGGATTTAATTATTCAACGGTCAAATAAGTTAAGCGGAAGAGCTTAAGTAATATCAAGATGCCGATTAAATTAAATTATTAATAATTAAATTTAATTGGCGGGTATCGGGAATGTTAACGTGGGGAAAAATGGTGAGCATTTAATAATAGGAGCTCAATGCAAGAATGTCTTGAGATTATGGGTCAGAGTGCAATTATAGTTCTTTAATGGTGTAAACTGTAATTCAGCATTTTATGAAAATTGCAGAAACCGCCGCTGGTTTTCCATAATTGCAGATACCGATATGCGTCTTTCTTTAATTATAGAAACCGCTGGTATGTGTTTGTATTCCACTAGAAGTATAACTCATAATTACTCCCCAGGTCTCTGCTGTAACCCTATATATATGCGGTTAGGCTGAACCAGTTAGAAGATGATTTTCAGATCATTATTATTATGATATTATTTTTGTCTCTCAAGACTTAAATATATCGGGGTTCTACCGGTACGAGTTCTCGAAGGATCGTAGCCCACACTACGTTCGAGGATCGCATAATGGAATATGGTAGAAGATCTGACAAGAGTTTCAACTCGGAATCAAGTCTTAGTTGAATAATAGATCGACGAAAGGTATTCTTCTAAATTAACTTTGGTGGCACGGGTTTTTTTTTTATCGTTCGACATCAAAATTTTAATCTGGAGCCCATTTCGGCGTTTGTCCGTCCAGTTAATTTTTTTCAAAAATCATTTTCAAAAATAATGATCTTGGTAGTATTGCCTCCAACAATAGGACCATTATTCGCTCTCATCACATAGCTTCATGGACTTTCACCATAGGACCATTATCCGCTCACACTAAGACCTTGTTGACCAGTGCCAACGTATATCTTTACGGACTTTTATCATGGGACCATTATCCTCCCCTCATGTGCATATCTTTACAGACTTTCACCGAGGGACCAAAATTCGACCCACATATGCAAACAGATACAAATCTACGCGTTAACAGGCATCTCAACACATGCCTAAACCACAGGATAAAACTGTATACCGCAGGATAAGATCGCATCAAAACATGCATACTAAACCAGGGTTTAAATGCATAGAGCCACATACTATCACTATGTTACACAAACCACGCCACATGTGACACACGCGACTGACACAACACTTGCAACTCATGCAACATGCATCACATGCATCCATTTCTCATATTCCACATAACCATGCCTATGAAACTTCGAAGTTTTAAATCATACTACCATGGTACACGTAACGATACCAAAACCGTGTAATCAACTTATATAGTCCGAACATAAATAGACAATTATAAATGCACATAACCATGTATAGCAATACATCACGACGCCACCCATCAAAATATCACCCGAACGACCCGTCCACACACCGGGACAACCAATATCTAACCCCGAGGGCAACACCAGAACCTCCCACATAACGGTTCTCTCCAAAACCCACATGTAAACCGAACTACGGAGCCACATGTTTCGCACATAACCAGCACGCACACAACTGTGCCCCGACAATCCGTATCTAACCATGCCCATCATCCCCGAGGACGACACCTAAACGAATGCTCGAAGCCATGACACGACTCCCAAAGCCACAACCCGACCAATCGAACCCGAAAAGGCATCCAACAGTATTTCAATTGACTAACCCCATAATCAATCAACCGAATACAATTGAAAACCAATTGGAAACTAAGAAACCAACCACCAAACACCCACACAAAACGGCCCAGGTCCAGTCGATTGAAAAACACACTGGAAAAAGGCCTAAAACACCCAGCACACTATCCAGTCAACAGACCCTATGGTCCAGTCGACTGAACCTCAAGAACCAAGATTCAGTCGACTGAACCCAAGCGAAAACTGGTTCCAAGCTACGGGTTTCAAGCTCCAAACCCCGATTTGAAGCCTCTAAACACCCATCCGACACCCTCGAACATACAAACACCCAGGCCTAACACCAAGATCTCAAAAGAAACACCCGACACCCAATTTCATCCACCGAAATTGCCAAAAAATGATTTTTTAGCCCAAAAACCCAACTTGATACAAAATCAGATCTACAGCAATCTAACCGTTAGAAACACACACGATTATACATAGCACTCTTATATAGTAGTAGGGTCTAGAATCCTACCTCGGTGAGTTAAAAACTCGATGCCTCGAACCACGTGCAAAACTGAGCCTTGCCGAAATGGAATTCTGTCCTGATGAACGCGCAGCCCACAGTGCCAAAAGCAAGGATCCGTTGTTGGATCGTTGAAAATCAAGCCCCGGGCCCCAAAGAACTTAGAGAGAAGGCAGAAAAAAAAACTTACTGGAGAAGTTTTGAAAATATCTTTTGAAAATATCTAACTCCAGATATTTATAGGCCTCCAAAATATCTTTTTTTAAAAATTTTCGAAACTCGCACCGCAACACCCCATGGCCCTGGGAAGCTGCCCCGCATGCATATCTAACTCCACTCATGCATCAAAAAGTATTTACACATACCAAAGCAAAAATTCTAAATGCGCGACGAAAAACGCTGAAAAAGAAAATCGGTCAGTGTCTCACAGTTGAGCGTTGTTGTGCGAATTTGAAAAAAAAAGATACTTTTACAAGTCCATAAATATCTGTCTTTAGATATTTTCAGTAAATATTTCATCTCTTTAGATTTGAATCAAACCAAAACCTCTGTCTTCTCTCTAACTTCTCGGGGGCCCGGGGCTTGATTTTCGACAATCAGATAACGGATCCTTAGTATCCTCGTGGTGGGCCACTCATTCCTCCAGATGGAATTTCGTTTTGACGAAGTTCATTTTTGCATGTGGTTTGAGGCATTGAGTTTTTAACTCAATGAGGTAGGATCCTAGACTCTCATGTCCTAAATAGGTGTTACGTGTAATGGTATGTGCTTTTACCGTTTAAAAATGCATGAAAAATCAATTTATGTTTCAAAAAGTTAGGTTTTGGTTCAAAATCATTTTTTATTATTTTCGGTTGGATGAAACGGGTTTTGATGCATTTCTTTCGGTGTTTCATTATGGTTTTGGGCTTGGGTATGTCCTAGGGTGTCAAAAAGGAGTTTGGTTGCTTTGATTATGGGTTTGGAAGGGTTATTCCAGTGGCGACAGTCGGATTCTACAGTGGGTCAATCGACTAAATTGGGTGGTTCAGTCGACTGGGTCGGTAGTAGGGTTATTCAGTCGACTGGACTGTGGTGTTCAGTCAACTGACCTGGGTTTGGCTTTTTTGTTTCGTTTCCAGTAGCTTTTCAGTCGAATGAATTATGGGGTTCAGTCGATTAAAGTGCTGTTAGGATTGTTTTGTTATTTTGTGGGCGCCATGTTGTGACCTTGGGGGTTATGTTGTGGCCTCGGGAGTTTGTTTAGGTCTTCTTGTCATCCTTGGGGGTGACGTGCATGGTTAAATGCAGGGTGTTGGTGCACGGCTGTGTGCGTGGTGTTTGGTCATCATTGGGTGTGGGACATGTTGGGTTGTATCTTCTTTTATAAAAGATGGGGGTTTTGCGAAAAGCTGGTGTTTTATGAAAATGTTTATGAAAATCCTTTTTTGGGAGGTTTTGAGTTGGCCTTCAGGTAGGGGATTTTCTATAAAATGTTGGTCATATCGGGTGTGTGGTACGTGATTTCGTTATGTGAGGTTTATACGTGGCTTTGTGCATTTAAAACTCTAGTTTTATTTATGCATGTTGTTAGGACGAATATGTGATCTTGGTGTATCTAAAACTCTGGTTTTATTTAGGTATGGATTACGTGGGGTGCGTGTGTTGCGTGAGTTGCATGTGTTGCATGGGTTAACTCTGGTTAACAACCCATAATGAGGGGAGTATATTAGTCCTTTGGTGAGAACCCGTGAAGATATTTTGCGCATTTAAACTTTGGTTTTAAAGATGCATAATGAGAGCCGTATATGGTCCTACGGTGAAAACCCGTAAAGATGCATAGTGAGGAGTGTATATCCTACGGTGAAAACTCGTAAAGATGCATAGTGAGGGCGTATATGGTCTTGAGGTGAAAATTCGTGAATATGCATGTGTTGCATGTGTTGCATACGTTAACTCTAGTTAACGATTCGATGTAAATTAACTCTGGTTAACAAGGCATTAGTTGGGTTGTACATTGGTCCTTCGGTGAGAACCCAAGAAGTAGTTTGTATTGCGTGGTAAGAGTTGCATGTGTTGCGTTGTGTGGGTGGCACGTATTACGTATGAATCATCATGTAATTGATATAGCTATTGCTGAGGCTTGGGAGAGTCGATATATATATTTGTGTTACATGTGGGGCTCGTGGGAGTCGGGGCTCATAAGAGTTTATTTTTGCTTGTGAAGCATTGTAGTATATATATATATATCAAACTATTTTTGAGGCTCGTGTTAGCCGTGATATACAATCATTTTCCAAATGTTTTCTTCTGAGACTCGTATGAGTTGTGATATAAAATCGTTTTCAAGGCTCATGTGAGTCAAAAGCCGCACATTATTTTCCTAGCATAATTAGCTTTTATTTTATGTATGTCTAGTTTCTGCTGAGTTTTCGCTCACGGTGTAGGATTTGTAATGTTTTTCAGGTACCGCTCACACAGGTTGATTTGGAGGAATCGGAGAGGTAGAAGATCTGTAGTCTTCCTTTTATTTGGTTTCTTTTTGGACCATGTATGTTTACATGTTTTCGGTATTGGAACCTTTTGTATTGTAAGCCTTTTGGCGATTATATTTAATGCATGTATGTTTTATCTGAGAGTGAACATCGAGTTGGGTGTTCTGTATGGTAGTTTTTGGGCGTTTGACGTGACCCGAAGTTTGGGGCATGACAGATTAAGTGATGAAAACCATTTATACATAAACCAATTCTTGAACTCAACTTATTTTAAAAGTTGTCATTTTCTCAAACTTCCAAATTTTCAAAGTGTAAAAAAGTTAAAATTTTGGCAAAATTTCCTCTATTTTTCGATTATCCCATGATATAACTGTTTTAAATATCACATGTTTAACAATCCAAACATTTAAACTCAAATCTAACAACACGAACTTCGAAGGGATTAATCAAGCATTTAACAACTATTTAATATCATACAACGTTTTTACTTTCACCCATTTCATCTAATTCTCATGAACATAGTTTATACTTAAGAAACTTTTACCATTTCGTGGGGATTCTCCCAAAACATCCATTATATGAACTATATACACGATCATTTCCAACTTCAAATTTTGAATACAAAATCATAATAATTACAATCATGCAAGAAAATTTTCACATTACATTCTTTACATCAAAAGAGTTACTATGCATCAAAACTAATACAATTCATACATCTACTATCAAAAGAGGGGTTTCATTCTTTTTGTCTTCAAAACACAATTATAATCCAAGTGTGCTTCTACACCTTTTCTTGATCTTGAGAGCTTATAAAATTTTGGATGCAACAAATGTGAGTCGAAACTCGTAGGATAAAGACTAACAGAAGTGTAAGGCATGTGTTAGTTCTAGGCAACTCAAGAGGGGGGTGAATTGGGTTTTTAAAAATAAATAATAATTTTAAAAACTTTTTCAAAAACCTTTTAATATAGCAATCAATTAAAGCAGGATAAGCAAATATTGAAGCAATAGAAATATTAAAAAGGTTGGGGATAGAAAGATAGAACTAGACACTTAGAATTTTATGGTGGTTCGGCTTCTTCCATGCCTATGTCTACTCCTCAAGTTCTCCCTTGAGTATTTTCACTATATAGAATGTTTCACGGGCGCATTCCAAGCCTTTACAACTCCAAGATTTCACTTGAGTAAATCGAATTTTTACGGGCACATTCAAAAGCCTAGCACAACTTGAAGAAGATCCTACGAAAATAATTCTTTATTTTTTTCTAATCTCTCTTGAACTCTTCTTTCATGAAATTTACTCACTCACTCAAAGGATAAAGGGTACTCACCCTTAATTAAACTAAATGAAGAGTATTAAAGTGAAACACTCACTCTCTTCACAGAAAAGATTTACAATAAATGAGAAAGTAAAGAGAGATGAGAAACAAGAGCTGGAGATTCAACAATAAATGAGGGCTTGAGAATTCTAAGTTTGATTCAAGCAATAAAACAGTAAATGTAGGTCTCCAATTTTTTTAAATGCTGAGAAGTTACTCCTTATATAAGCTTTTGTGCATTCATGGCCGTTGAAGGTAGGTGGGAGCAATAAATGACAAAAATCAACCGTTGATGTGTCCCGCGAATTTGAATTTCTGTCACCGGTGTTGACACAAAATCCTTTGGTGTCAATACAAAGTGTCTAGAGCAGGGATCTTCAAGTGGTTAGGTCAACACAAATTTTCTGTGGGGCCGACATAATTTCTGCAATCTATCTTACCAATATCATGGTGTCGACACCTTTGGATTTGGTGTCAATCCTTTTAAACTTCAGCTTCCAGGGAGGACCATTTATGTCGACTCATCTTGCCGTTGGTGTCGACACTATATTCTGCAGGAAGTCTCGGTATATTTGTGTCGATACATTTAGACTTTGGTGTCGACACCAAAATTTTTCAGGTTGGCTCGGGACTATTGTGTCGACTTATCTTCTCATTTGTGTCAACACCAAAAATCTGCAAGTGACCTCGGTTGTTTTGTGTCGACAAAATTTTCATTCGTGTCGACCAAAATTCCTGATACTAAAAGTGCGGATCACTTTTATGTCGACACAAAACTTATTTGTGTCGACTCATTTTGAGTCTTGAGAGTTTCGGCTCTTTTGTGTTGACACAAAACTTGTTTGTGTCGACATTAAACTTTGATACCTGAAAAATGACTTCATGAAACTGTTAGGGTGTCAAACCATTTGATCAAAGGGTATTGACACACTTGATATGCTTCAAGTATACTTTGCCTTAAAAGTGTTTAACTTATTTTTCAATTGGGTTCAACACAAAATATTTTCATGCAAGAATACTTAAGTATTTTAATCATTTTGAGAAATAAGTCATTTATTTTGGTTAAAGGTGTCAACTTAATTGTTCAAAATTTGTTAACACTTTTATTTTGAAAATATAAAATTTTATCATTTTAAATTCATTTATTGTTAGAAAATGAATTATGCAAATCATCAAAATAAAAATAAAAAACTCTTAGGCTAATAATCTCCCATTTTTTGATGATTACAAATAATTCAACATTTTTTTAAAAATATTTAATAATATTTTTCAACAAGAGTTCTCTCCTTATCGATATGCCTTAAACAACATATGCAATTATAATAGCTAGGCATTCAACAGAGTGAAATCATACAATTTTGATTTGATTTACAACAAATGATCAAGTAACATTCTGAGTTTATTAAAACTTTGTGCAATACAGTGAATATGTGCAAAGTGATTTAATCTTAAAATCCTATCACATATATGAACAAGATTGCACAAACATATAGATATAAGCATTCATCCAAAACATATATTTCAATGAAATTTAAACTATCAGCAATTCAAACCATTCAAAGTAAATGTTTTCAAACATCCATTCAAAATATCAAACAACCGACGCAACAAAACAAATGTATGTTAATTGTTACATCTTCTCCTTCAAAGTAAAACTTAAAAAAATGTTTTGTCTTCTTTCTCTCTTCTCCCTTTTACTCCTTTACCTTTAACTTCTACCTTTACCTTCTCCCCCCTTTTGTAATCGTAAAAAAAAAAATTACTGATCATCCATGAACTTCTTGAACTCTTTCTTCTCCTTGACTTTTTGTTTATTTGCAGAAGCTCGTTCCTTGGATGCACGTGCTCGCTCATCTTTAGTCTCAGCTGCTGCTGTGGTACCGGGATTTTGGAAGTTGTTTTGGAAAACGTTTCAAAAATAAAAGAATTCAAAGATGTTTGAAAAATATTTTTAACACCTTGAAAACTAAATTTTGAAAACTCCATTTTTGATGAAAATGGAGTTGCCACTTAGTTTTTGAGAAAAATTAAGAAAAATAAAAATGGCTACTGATCTTTAAAATGTTTAACAAGAGAAAAAAGGTTTGGGGGCTAAGGTACAAATCGGGAAAGGTGTTAGGCACCTCGTTCGCCCAACCATAAGGTTGGCCTCTACTAATCATCATTAGTTCTTTAATAGAATTTCTCAAATGCATGCAAATAAAGAAAATTGAGGCAAAGAGGAAACATCAAAAATTAAATATGAAAAATACATAATATATGTACATAGCACTCCAAATTAGGACAAATAAAAGGATGAATTTCTAAGTCCTACGGCATGGAATTTCTAACTAAAGGATACATGGAGTACACCCGCATGCAATTTCCCAAAAATAACCTAAACTATCATAGTTGCATAAAATAATAAAAATAAACATGTTAGAATCTATCGAAACTACCTAAATATGAATTTACTACAAAACTAAGCTAAACAATTCTAAGCATAATACTAAATTAACATGCATATTCTTAAATTATCAAAAACATAACAAAAATAAAAACATGCAAAATTCCTATATTAAAAATTTACCAAAATGAAGGAACCTAACAACAATTTTTTTATGATAAAAAAGTGTTTAAAGGTTTGAAAGAAAAAGAAAGAAAGAAAAAAGTTCATAAAAGAAAAAAAAATTAAGCTAAAATAAGAAGGTTTAGAAAATACTATTAGACTACTAAAATAAAACTTAACTATTCACATTTTATATTTTAAGCAAAACAAAAGAAAAATAAAAGAAATAAAATGAACAAATGAGTTTCAATTATCAAAAGACTTTTTGTGATCTTTTTTGGTTTAATCAATATGAAAGAAAAATAAGTATTATAAAAATGAAAATAAAGCAATAGAAAAAGAAGAAGAACATGGTGCTTTATAATAAATACTCGCATTAAGAGAAAAGAAATACTAATCAAATTAATACTAAAAGAGAAAGAAAATGGAATATTATAGGAAATTTAAAGCTAGTGATAGGAGAAAAGAAAAAGAAAAAAAAAAGAAAATGTTAGCAAAAGAAACTACATTTACATTAAAAGAAAAGAAAAGATCGAAAGTAAAAGCTAAAAAAAAGAAGAAAATAAAATAGAACATTAGTATTAAAGAAAAGAAAAGGAAACTTAAAAGAAAAGAAATTAAAGCTACATTGGAGGAAAAAGAAAATAGAGCTATTCTATGAGGAAAAGAAAAGAAATAGAAATATGGATGCTAAAAAAAATGACATTAGATCAATGGTAAAAATAAAGGGAAATGAAAAACTAACATATAAAAGAAAGAAACAAAAGGAAATAAACATGACTTTTTAATTAGAAGGTATGAATGTAATATTGACAATTACATTTATATAATGTAAATGCCTTAAATATAACAATTAACAACAATAATAAGTTGTAATTGCTAAAAGAATATTTGCGCTAATTAATGAATAAAAATGAGAATGACGATGTGCTAAATGTGGAATGTGAGGAAATTAACAACTAAAGAAGTAAATAGAGTAATCCAATTACATGAAACAATACAAGATTAACTAGATAAATGAAAGGAATATGCCAATTAAGATTGAATTTAACCCGATCACTCTAAAAGAGAGAGAATGGAATTAGAAGGATCTGGGATCCAAACAAGGTACCTAGATTGTTGGGGGATCCTCAAGTCGGGGAATGTGCCTCGGTGGTCTAATCCTCGGGTGGTGATTTAAACAAGACATCAATGTAGGTGTCAGAGGCTCGGATCTTGGTATATCAGCATGGCTTCGACGTCGGGACTCGGAATTAGAGCTTCATGTTGGAAACACGGAAGAAAAATTTAGAACCGGCGCCGTGACCGTAAAAAACGGTGCGTGCGTTTTTCATGAAAAACGGTAACATTAAACTGATATATTATTATTAAATATACCTTCAAGAAACTTGTTCAAGTTTTTTTGATGCAGAACAACGAT
>JAULJZ010150133.1:0-10123 GCA_032270985.1 Heliamphora pulchella | reverse complement strand
GCGCTGATTTTCTGGAGTTGCAGAAGCCAAAGCAGAAGCAAGTGTTGACATCGGCACTGGCCCAGGACGCTGAACATCATAAGGTGACGGCATTACTGGAGTCATGAGACCTTGAGGAGCCATAGGTGTGTCCATCCCATTTCGTGCATTGGCCACGTATCTAAAGCCTTGGTTGGAGTTGCGATGCATCCACTAGATTTAAAATTAACACAAAAATCACATCATTAGAGAAGCCATAAATGAAGATAATCCCTTCCATCGGGGAATTCAAAAGCAGAACAAATAAGGTGTTTATCTAATTAACATGGGGCACAGAGATTCATGAATCAATCCTTGTGAATTTCTCTGTAGATGAGATGGGTTGTCAAGTCTAACTCCATAGCCCAAGCAGAAGGATTTAGGAATCACAGCAAAATGAAAGAAAATTCCAAGTATAAAGAGCACACTTTTTTTATTCATATTAATAACATCCGGTATAGTTAAAGAAGCCATACTAGAAGTGAGTTATGCATTCGATTTGTCGTTGTTGCATTACATTAAGTCCTTGGTGCCGAGATTATTTTTTTGTGCAAGAGCAAGTCACCTATTACAAATAATAGAACTCTGCACTTTGTTTGGTAACCTGGCTATAAGTCTTTTGCTCTTTTTGACTTTAAGCCAAATAAGGAAAATGTTCATTTGGTTAAAAATGTTTTTAAGCCACCATGCAAAGAGAAGACAGTGTGATTTGACAGTTGACTCTTTTGTGATTTTAAGCAAGAGGGCTAAATCCTACCTTAAGCCGAAACTGTAGGGAGAAATTAAAGAATGGCTAGTGGCATAGAGAACAATAAGGCACCTGCTGCTGCTGCATCTGTTGAGGATTCCCACCTCTCCTGGAGCCGACTCGCTGTCCAGATTGCCCTTGCCTCTGAAGTTGGAATGGCATAATGAAGTTCGGGGCAACACTTGGTCGCATACCAGGTAGCAGTTGCTGCTGGAAGCCAAAGCCAGCAGGCTGAGGAGGAAGCAGGCCAGGTGTACCTTGACGAAAGTACAACTGCTGAGCCCCAGGGTGAAATCCAGGCATCCCCGTAGGCAAAGGTGCAATTCCACCTGGTGCTCGTAACTGAGCAAAGTGCGCCTGAAAAACCCATCGAACAAATCTATTATAATGAGATACTTAACCTGAAAATGGGATTGCATGTGTTGCGAAACCATGCCAGTTATGATGTAGAAGGCAGTCATTTATTGTTATTTTTGGTACAAAAGCATAACTAAAATGAAAGTGATTAGACCGTTAAGAAAAAGAAAATACTCATAATCATAAAAAAATGTGAGGATGCCACAAAAGGAGAAAATAAGTGTATGCAGGGAAAAATGCGATCAACCGATCAAAATTTCCGACATAGAAAGTAACCTCTTTCAATTTACTATGTGTACTTGCAAAACATTTTGAAAACAGGTTATACTCATTCCAAATTCAAAACATATGCAGTCTGCATAAAACCTCATAACAATGGCTGAAAAACACTTCAGAATTATAAGGAAAAAAATGCTAAACTGCTTATCAACAAATTTTAATGATTTCCCAGGAGTTATGATTTGTGTGCACTTGTCATAGTATTCTTTTAAAGCTATCATTTGCCACACTAAAAGCTTGTATAAATGAAAAGACCCCAAAAAGATTGAAGCTATAAAATAGTTTTTTTGAGTCACAAAAATTCAATTGACTGAAAAAAAGCATTTCATATCTGCACATTCAATTATCACTTAGATACCTCCAACCCACATGTGGATATGCCATATTTCTTAGAAATTCCAAAACCTTTGACAATTTCAGGCTCTGACCTAAAAGACAGTCTAATAAGGGGATTCAGTCAACAAAACCAGAACCAAACAATGATAGAACTAAAAGTGGAAGACAGCTTCAGACTACACTTCAAAATTGCAAAAAACGGATTTCAACTTCATAGGATACTCTTTAAGTTCAGAAAGCATGAAACTATGAACTTGTTACCATTTGTTACCATCAAATCTACCAGTGACACAAGCACAGACCATATATGATCTCCCCTTCCCATAGAAGTGCACTATATACATGACTTCCTCCTCCCACGAGTGCATGGGGTTGTGTGTTCGCATGGGAGAGAGAGATAGAAAGGAAACTATATTACATTTCTAGGAAATGATGCAATGAAGAAAAATCACCTGCAAATGTGCCATCCTTTCTTCTTTGCGTTGCGCCACGGCAACATACAAAGGTTTCCGTCCAATCATCTTGCCATTCATTGCATTCAACTGAAGAATATGGATATTAATCAACATTACATACATGGATTTGATTAACTATGCAGTTGAAAACTAGAAGAGAGAGATCGGCCAAGTTCATAAGAAAAGGCAACTTACAGCTCTTGTAGCTTCTTTAGGGGTAGAAAAGGCCACAAAACCGGAACCCTTGCTTAACCCTTGTGGATCAAGCATGATCTGACAAAATTATTGCAAATATATAAATAAACAAGAATATGGTAAAAGGTAATGATAATGAACTAAAGATACAAGTAAGAATTTCACTGAAATCAAATATACCTTGCATGATGTTATGGTTCCAAACTCAGAGAATAACTCCTTTAGTTTTTCATCAGTTATGCTGTCGTCGAGATTTTTGAGATATAAGTTAGCACCTTGTAATTTTTCAAATCTACTAATTCTTTCCTGTTCAAATTTGGCTCTCAATTCTGCGTCCCTTTCAGCTTTCCTTTGAGCCTTCCCCGCATACAAAATTTTGTCATCATTTAAAGAGGTCCCATTCAAGTTCTCTACGGCAGCAGCAGCAGCATCTGGACTCTCGAAATTTACAAAGCCAAAACATCTGGACTTTCCATTTGCATCCTTCATAATAACTGCACTGGTGATGGGGCCATACTCGCCAAAAATTCTCTTCAGGTCCTCATCAGTAGTAGTTTCAGAAAGATTTTTCACATAAACATTAGTGAACTTTGGTGTTCCATTTGCTTGATCCCTCTCCTGGCGACGAACAAAAAGGCCAACATATACTTGTTTATCATTTACCAACATGCCATTTAACCGTTTGATTGCATTCTGTGCAGCTTCCTCCTGGTCAAATTGCACAAACCCATAGCCTTTTGATTGCCCATTGGCATCTATAGCTATCTTGCAAGAAAGTACAGTGCCAAAGGCAGCAAAAGTGTCATGCAATGCCTTGTTATCTATGGACGTGTCCAAGTTCTTGATGAAAACATTAGCAAATCCACTTTTTCGAATACTAGGATCTCGATGAGAAAACATAATCCTGATAGGTTTCCCATTGATAGGTGTGAAATTCAGAAGCTCCCGGGCATTAGCAGCTGCAATTTTCAGATTACGAACAGGGTCAACTCTAATCTACGCCTCAAAACACATTGCAGAATAACATACTAATTACTAAAGCATTCCATAACCTAAATTCTTTCAATGCTACGATATAAACATTGATAATATGTAATCAAATAATGGCACAATTTCAAGTAATTCGTGTTTATGTTGGATGCATGATTTTCAGAGCAAATGAGACAACATGCATTACTTATTAATTAATCAATATAAAGCAAATAGTTCAAGACCTACCATTTTACACATTTCTTCAACAACTTCCAAGTAGCGTGTGTGATGTCAAAAATCAAAAGCTTGCATCCATCATTCATACACAATAGGTCAAAAAATTGCAATTTTCGTCAACTAAGCACGAAGTGCACTTTCAAATGAGGCGCAGGACAACAGCCGAGTTTATTAACAAAAGAAAAAGCCAACAAACTCAAAACACACATGTAAATGCATAAAAATATATAAATGACTCAGGCATAACCGTCTAAAATTCATCTGCCAAAATAATGTAAATTTTCTGTCAAAAATAATTCAGACCCAACCATACAAATTGATTAATTGTTAGTGGATTTCCAATGGAGTGACCAGTAAAACAGATCCAATTCAAAGAAACAATTTTCAACCCTCTATCTTCTAACACTAACAATCCATCAGGTAACTAAATACTCCCTCCATGAAAAGTGATGCAGTTCGTGCGGCATTGCAATACTTGGACCCATGGGATAGAAAACGAAGAAAGCGGCAACAGCACAAATCGAAAGTCATGAGCTTGGAATCACGTGCAAATTAATAGGTTGCAGGAAATCGATGTGCAGACCAGAAGCCATCACTTTACTATGGACCCCGGTAAATTTCGGATAAATTCATTTGTTTAGGTTGCCAAATAGGCAATTTTACCGTTTTAGGAAAGTTTTATTTTGTTAATAACTACTTATGCAAAAGGCAAATGATTGCGATTCCATCAACTTTGTCTTAATCATGGTGTCTTTTATTACTTGTTTCTATGTTTGGGTCAAATCTTTCTAGTTTTCCTAATGTTCTGAGGGTTACTTGTCATCTATACTATTATCTATCTATATCTATATTATACCCAAGTTGGTAAAGCCTAATTGTGACATTTTATTTACAAAAAAAACTGCAAAAGTAATTTCATATTTTCATTCTTGTGGTCACTTTTAAAGCAATTAAAAATGTTCAAAATGTAAATTACAAATTCTCAACCTCTCACTATTCATGGCCCACGACCAACGAGTCAATTCAATTTTCATGGTGATTAATAAACTATTGAGTTTTTTCTGTTGCATTTGATCCCAGAATTCCAGAGGATCAACAGATTGAAAAATGTCCTTGTTTTCAGTATTCTTCGTTGAATCAAAGGATCAAAGTTTATATCTTTGTTCTTCCTCCAACACGTTTCTGCTACATCAAAAAGTCACTATACAAAACTGATCAAAGCTACAACATACTCCTCTTAGAACTCAAAACTGGCAGTGCACATTCGTTGCAGCTAAAAATCAAATTAATCAAGACACTAACATGAAGATATCAGATCAACTATCCCAATCAACCAAACACATTCAACCAAATACGAATATGAATACAAGAATACGTAATATATACGCAGATATACGTAGATATATGTCATCTCTATTACATACTATCATGCAACATTTATCCGATCAAAGCATCGAACAAACAAATCACGAGAAAATTGAGCAAAAACTTGGGATCAAAGGTAGAACACAATGTCTAACCATCCTGTGCGGTGCCGAAATTGACGTAAGCGTAACCGAGCGAGATTCGTCTGGCCTGATCCCTACAAACCCTAACCGAGACGACTTGCGCCACCTGGTTGAACAGATCGTACAGTTGCCCTTCGTTCACCGTCGGGTCGATATCGCCGACGTATAGCGACGCATTGGCGAACGCTCCTCCGCCCGTCTGCACCGGCGTCGGCGGAGGCGTCGCCACCCCATCAACCGCATGAACTTGTTGCGTCGGAATCGCCGTCGCCATTACAGTGTCTTCGACAATTGATCGGAACTTCGAAGCGAACTCGATCAATGTATCGAAAAAGAATCAAGAAAACTAATTTTTAGGGTTACGAGTTCTAAGCATTTGTTAATGATAGTTGATTTTGCAAATTTGTTTTGGGATTTTTTTGGTTTTTTCCTGGGAATCAGAAGATCAGGAGAGGGAGGGAAAGGGTAGGGACTGAGCAACCAGAAGTGTAGAGAGAGAAAAGTAGAGAGAGAGAGAGGAGGCGGGGACTGTTTGGGAACCGGTTCCTTCGTAACGAGGCAGCGTTTGAGAACGCGCACGTGTGGAATTTGATGACCTGCAGTGTGAAAAATTATTATTATACTTGGTCGCACGATGTTTTGAATTTAGCAGGTTTTAAGGAATAGCTGAATAAGGAAGTGGTCGTAATCCCCTACTCCCTACCCTAGGAATTGGTCGAACAATACTGACACGTGTCCATTTATATGTCAGCATGTGTTGCGAATAATATTTGTGAAGGCGGAACTGTTTCGCTTCAAATCTAATTTGTTTATGCGCTTTGAATAATGTCGTTATACATGAGTTCCGAATAATTGTTTACTTGTTTATTTTATTTTTAATAATTTTTTATCGTTTAATTATATTATTATATTTTGACTTATTTTATCGAGATAAGTTAAAATTATTTTTTTAATCAAAATATACAAAAATTAAATAAGACAAAAATAAATTAAAATAAATTAATAAATTAAATTTTATGTTACTTATTTTGTATTTAGTATTTTTTTAATATTTTAAACCTTTTAATTCATTTTATTGAAAAATTTTGAAAAAGTAAAAAATTGATGAAAAAAATTTAGAAATAACAAAAATAAGAAATGTGAAACCCGTGTTCGTCTTTTTTCATGATATATATATTTGATGTGTTCTTTTCTATTATATATATATATATATTTGATATATTCATTCATGCTTCTCTGTTATAGAACAACATGTATATATATGTTTCACCCTTTCTCGGATTTTATTAAGGCTTGTTTGGTTGATTTTGGGGTTGAAAAACCTATTTTTGACGTAAGGATCATTTTCATAACAGTTCAGTTGACTGGACTGGTTGACTCAGTCAATTGGGTTGACAGTGGGTTGGGATAGTCGACCTACCTCAATCGATTGAGTTGTGTCGGTTTGGCTTTTAGCTTTTCAGTAGCTTTGTTCAGTCAACTGATGTGAGAGGCTCAGTTGATTGAATTCCTTTTTTGTCGTGGCCTATAAATATCCGAACCCTAGAAATATTTTGAAAACTCTTACTTCTTGCCTAAGTTTCCCGTTTCTATGCCTTCTCCCTAGACTTTTGAGGGCTCGAGGCTTGATTTTTGTTGATTTGTTAGTGGATCATTGCTATCCACGACGTAGGTTTCGCATCCATTCGGACGGATTCTCGTTCCTACGAGGTTTGATTTTGAGATTTCGAGTTTTGACTTACTAAGGTAGGAGATCCTAAACTCTCATATTTTAAAAAAGGTGCTACGTGCAATATTATGCGTTTTTACCTTTTTAAAATACATGAATAGTGATTTTTAGGTGATTAAACCTTGGGTTGGTTGGATGAAACAGCTTTGAAAGTGTTTTTATGATTTATTTCATGTTGTTGGACGTGTGGATGTTCGTAATTTTTAAAAAGGTGGTTTGAAAACGAAGAACTTGCAAAAAGTCTTAAAAAACGTATTGTGGAGGTTTGGAGCTAACATTGGGGATTGAGCTTTGATTTTAATTGTTTGGTTGAGATGTGGGTTTATCTCGATGGCTATGTGAACGATGTGATGATATGCATATGAATATTCAGTACATGACTATGTGCGTACTTTTATTGTTGAATCATATGAAAAATTGCATATTAGGGCACGTGAGTGTCCCACAGTGAAAAATCGCTAAAAATTGCGCATTAGGACAAATGATTGTCCCGCGGTGAAAGATCGTAAAAGAGTACGACATGCATATGACGTTGTTGTATATGCTTACTGTATTTTTGGGTATCGTTAAATGCCGTGAGGCGATGAGAAAACTTATGGTTTTGGGAAGTAAAGTCGTTCTCTTTTGAGGCTCGTAGGAGTTGGAATATTCATATTATTTGTATTACCATGTTTTGCTTTTACATTCATGCTAATCTGTTTTTTATTGGGCTTCAGCTCACGTAGTGAAATTTGTGAAAATCTTTTTCAGGTATTGATGATCACGATGAGTTGATCTAGAGGTGCCGCAGTGGTGGAAGACTTGTATAGTTTTTCTTTTTGTTATGTATATATGTTGCCTGTTTCTGAAAGCGTATTTTTGTAAATCTTGAAACGCTATTTTATGCATGTATGGACATGTATGCATGTATGGACATGTATGCATGTTGCACTAAGAGATAACCCTGGGTATCCTTTTTTACTTCCAAATGCCATATTTTGGTTGTTTGCTTTGCGAGTAAAAATCTATACTTCGTTAAAAAGGTGTTTTGATGAGTTTTTCACGTGACTCTGATTTTTGGGGTGTGACAAGAAAAATTTCAAAATTTAACCACAATAGGATTGAATATGATATTTTTACTTCGAAAAATTAGTTGGAAGTCCAATTTATAAGCTGTTTACTGATTTTCATTTAACATATTATTTTTTAAAGAGCAAAGTCCATTTCTATAAAACTTTTTCAGTCAGAGATCTTCTATTGCCGTGTGTAGATTTTTTGGGAACAAAAATACCCTCGAATCAATTTCCTGTCTATTCGAAGATTGTTTGTGCGTGTTTAAATCCAAAGAAATGAATTGATCGCTCGATATAGAATTGATCATCATTCTTCATATCCAAGCACTGGAAGTTCAAGTATTTCAGTCATCGCCATTTATGAATCTTCACAAAAACTGTAAAAATTAAAATCAAAACCAATCCCTAATAATGAAACCATTTTCATGCATCCTCTTGTGATTGAACTTGTGAAAAAGAAGTTCCTAATCGTAATCAAAATCACAAGAATTCTCCTTAATCGACAATATATATATAAATTTATTTTGAACGCAAAAAGATAAATTTATGTGTTTGCATTATCTGTATTGATATGCGAATAAATAAATTTATTTATTTGCATATCAACAAACTTATAAATTTATCTGTTTACTGAGTATTTTTTTGAAGAAAACACGCTTTTTAAATGGATTAGACCTTGTACGTTTAAATTTTTATTTATGAACTTAATCTTGAATAAAATCGTTTATGAACTCCTGCTGAATTTCCTTTTTTTACTTCAGTATTAGTTTAAATGGATACTGATGACAACATCAATATGCCTTTTCGCTTTTAATAAATTTTTATCAACTTTGCCCAAAATATATTATGTTTGGTGCACTATTAAATTTGGGAACTATTCCACTATTTTTAATGTCTAAGAAATAAAATTGTAAGCAGAAGCCTTAAAATATTGTTGAACAGTCATAAATATTGTGATATTATTAGAGAGAAATAAATTGCAAAAGTTATTAAAATGCTTAATGTTGCAAAACTTTCAAATAAATAAATTTTAAATCAAAAAACGAGTCGGACAAGAGATGGTTGGACTAACACTATAGTATTCTAATTAACTTCATCTATATGTTTTCAATAGTAATGAAAGTGCTTATATCATCTCATAAGCTAATTCAAACTCGGAAACTTTAAGGAGGAATATATATAACTTTTTGTACGTATTATTAGAGGTTTTTTTTGGTGAAAATATATATTATTAATTTGTGTACTCGAGTAACGTTTTTCCAATTTAGAAATATCTTATTATTATTTTTAGAAAAAAAAAACTGTCAAGGTTAAAATTAATAGTACCCTTGAACTCCATTTTAAGTTTCTTTTCTTGCCCAAACGAACTTAGATTTATCAAAAGTACTATAAAGCTTACAATTAGATAACTTAATTTTTTATTTTTTTAATTATTAAATCTTTTTAATATTCTCTTCAGTTCCTCTGATTTGAACATTTTTTGATCAAAAGTTGATGTAGATTTGAAATTAAAACAATTAAAACTTTCATTATTAGAATTGGGAGCAGGAAAGTAAAATTTGAAATAAATTGTGAGATAAACAGAAACCCCTAATGACATAGAGTTCGTTTGGTAAATCAACTTTAAGCTACTTTAAGCCAAAAAGTTCGTTTGGTTAGGACATAAGTGGCTTTTAAGTCAAAAACTTAAAGTAGCTTTAAGCGAAAAGACAAATTTTTTTACTTAAAGTCATTATAATTTTTTGGGAGCTCAAGTGAGAAGTCCTAATTTGGTAGGATATTTTGGGATAAGTCCCATTTGAAAACCTTTATTCCGTTAAGTCCTTTTTTATTGTATTTTTACATAGGTGCCCTTCATTTAACCAATTCAATTTATGGCATTACTAAAACTCAGAATGAAAAAGTTAATGTTTGCATATATGGAGAATCAAAAATCACATTTAGTATTTGATTTTCGGAAACCCGACATGAATCAATTCTATTTTGAATTTTTCTATTCTGAATTTTGGTAAATTCCATTATGAACTTTGGAAACGTCATTTCGGTAACGCCATAAGTTTGTAGTTACAGTATATCTTTAATGTGAATTTGATTTCTCGTTGTATAATGAGAATATTTTCATTACGTCACAGTTTAATGAGAATATGTTCATTATGAACATTCTCACTACGCCATAGTCTCATTTAATGATTTAATGATAAAATACAACTATGAATGTCACAGTTTAATGAGAACAT
>JAULJZ010150132.1:0-10123 GCA_032270985.1 Heliamphora pulchella | reverse complement strand
AGCTTGGTCACCTGCAGTCGAGTATCTCTCACATAGTAAACACACCCAAAAATCTTGAGTGGCAATGAAAAGGGAATTTGCCGAGGACGTAAAACTGATAAGGGTGCAACACCATGTAGAATAGAGGATGGAAATCTATTAATAAGATAGCATGCTGTTAACACAGTTTCACCCCAGAAGACTTTGGGAACTGTCATCTGGAACATTAGAGCACGTGCAGTTTTCAAGAGATGTCTATTTTTCCTCTCAGCTACTCCATTCTGTTGTAGTGTGTCTGGGTCGTCTGGTGAATAATCTCATGTGTACGCATGTATGTACCTAACACTCTACCAATGTACTCACCCCCATTATTACTACGTAGAATCTGAATAGTTTTGCCAAATTGAGTTTGGATTTCATTATAAAATGTAGTGAAAACAGTAGGTAATTTAGAACGCTTCTTCATAAGATAAAAATAAGTAATCCGAGAATAATCACCAACAAAAGTTATGACATACCGAAATCCAAACAGAGATGTAACAGAATACGGACCCTAGATATCTGAATGGACTAAAGAGAAAGGACTCATTGTCCTATTATTATTCCTGGATACATATGGCACACACAGGTGCTTAGCAAATCGACATGACCCACACTCTAACTGTGTAACCTTACTCAAACTGGGACATAGTTTCTTCAGACTGGGCAATGAGGGATGGCCTAATCAACACTGTATATCCAGAATCTGAGACGATCTCCCCGAGCATGCAACATCCAAAATCTCATCCATTACATATAGGTCACTAACCACCCGTCTTCTACTGATAGTATTTCTCGAAGTTATATCCTGAAAAACACGATGATTAGGAAAAAATGTTACTGTGCAGTTCAAATCCTTTGTAATCCGACTCACAGATAGCAAATTAAACGGATTAGCAGGAGTATGTAAAACATTAGAAATGGTAAGCGATGGAGATAAAGCAGTCACTCCCTGTCCCTTCACCTCCAAGGTTCCTCTATTAGCAACAATAACCCCACTTAGTCTAGGGGTCAACTGATCAGATGAAAAAGTACCTGTGGAGTGGATCATATGTATAGATACACCCGAGTCTATCATCCACGATCTGGGGGTGACTATACACGCAGCTGGGTTTCCTGCAACTGTGGCTGAGAGAGCATCGGCTGTGTTCCCAATCCTCATCTGATGAACTGATCATATTCCTCCTGAGTCATATATATAGTCCTCCTCTCAAAAGAAGAGGAAGGAGCATCATAATCAGCCACTGCATTGGCTACAGAGGATGTAGAACGCCCATGTAGCTTGCAACACGAGCTCTGTAAACGTCTCTGCTTTCCACAATAGTAGCAGGACCTGGTGTCACATTCACCTCTACCTCTGCCTCGTCCTCTATCACGGCCTCTACCTCGACCTCCATCACCACGGCCCCCATCACGGCCTTTACCTCGAAATCTGTCTCTACCTCCTCCACGGGACACACCCAAGGTTGTATGATCACTCTGGTCAGTAGTTGTACCTCGGGGGTCATCTTTAGTAATTGTTTTGCTCATCCTCCTAAAAACCTCAGATAGCGATGGAATATCAGACCCAATCAGAATCTGAGAACGTGTTGAGTCTAGTTACTGGTTCACTCCAGTTAGAAAACAAATCACCAAGAACTGCATCCTTGTTCTCTGAACACCTCGTATCGATTGGTAAAAGGTACCAAACGATCATACTCATCTGCCAATACCTTAAATTCCGTGAAATAATCTGAGAAAGGTTGCTCTCCCTGCTGTATCTTAAAGATGCTCCGCATCACATCATATAACTTGGATAAATCATTCGTTGAGGCAAATGTCTCCTCAAGTATGGTCCATACCTCTCGGATCGTTGTGGCATTAGCTACCAAAACATCAACAGCGGACTCCATGGAATTCAGCATCTGACTGTGTAATCTTGTGTCATCTCGTTTCCATCTTCTATATTCATTAGATCCTTTCTCAGGAGGATTTTCGAACAAATGATTCTCCTTCTCCATACCTTCAATTATCAGCAACACCTTCTTCTTCTTCTTCCATAAAACATAGGTTTGTGGTCCAATCAACTTTGAATCCACTAATCGTGTGGATGAAAACACGTCCGTGATTTCTTGTTTATCGGTACCCATTTGAGAGTCACCACCTCCTATATAACTCTCTGTTGACATCCCAATCTATTAATTTCAAGGAATCACATGAACAACCACCTAATAAACAATAAAACACAGCCACAACCTTAACTACTCATAAATGGACCGCTGGTTTCCTTCACATCATCTCCATCGAGTCAAACACACCGCGGTAGTCCCCTAGACCCTCAAAACAGCAGTGAGGATTCTCCTTGGAGGCTATCAATACCAGCAACAGTGAAGAGGAGAGCCCCGGCAGTGGAGAGAGTGGCTGTTAGAGGGAAAAAGGTGACTTTCAGGACCTGTTGAGGCCTGTCGGGGCAAGGATAGAGGGTTTCAGCAATGAGAGAAGGGGCGGCAAGGGGAGAAGACGATGGCTAGGGTTTCATTAGAGAGTTGCGGTGGCTGAGGGAGACTAGGGTTTCGTTGGAAGGGGTTGAAGACTTCGGCTGAGGGAGCTTAGGCTTCGGCTGAGAGATCCTAGGCTTTCGGCAATGGAAGAAGGACTAAGGTTTAGGCTGCAGCCTACGGTTTCGGCAGCTAAAGTAGGCGGCTGAAGCAGGCTAGGGTTTCGATGGCTGAAGGAAGGGCTGGTGGCTGGAAGGAGGCTAGGGTTTCATGGTGGCTTTGATACCATGTTAGAAGAAATAGAATAATGGAAAGCCGTACCAAAATGGTAGGCGAGCACTCTTATTTGTAATAATTTTAATCATAATAGGCTACCATTAATATTACTACTACTAATAATAATAAGTTACTATCAACAGATTTGAAGTTTGGTTAAAGTTTGTGCATTAATTTGAAGTTTTTGGGGTTCGTTCTCAGTTGCACGATCCTCATTTTCGTCGCGTGACTCTCATGGTGCCTAGGGTTTGCTACAAAAGGTTCGACGACGTCTCTGGTTTGCTCTAAAGGGGTCGATGACGGCTCTGGCTTTTGATCGAAAGGGGTCGACGATGGCTAGGGTTTGATCGAAAGGGGTCGACAACGGCTCAGGGTTGCTCCATAGGAGGTGACGACGGCTAGGGTTTGCTCCAATAGGGTCGGCGGCGGCTAGGGTTTGGTTCGACGATAGCGGCGGCTAGGGTTTGGCGCATCTTCATTTTGTTCGGCAAAGAAGGCTTGAGCAGTTGGGGCTTGCGGTTCATTATTGGCTCGGTTCATTACTATTGTTCTGGTTCATTATTGGTTCATTCTTGATTTATTGTTATGCTCGGTTCATTACTGGTTCATTAAGTTTTTTTTTTTTGGAATATGGCTGAAAGCAAAGTATCTTTAATTCAGGATGATAATATGCCCAAATCTATTACATTCACCAAATTAAATGAGTTGAATTACTTAGCTTGGGCTCATGAGGTAAATTTGTTTTTGGCATGGAAAGTGCAAATTAAAGTATGTGATTGATCCCATTTTGCCTAAAACAGATCCCAAATATAAAGATTGGATGTTCGAAGATTCAATTGTTATGGGCTGATTGTGGCATAGTATGGAACCTATCGTTGTCGCGACCGTTGAATTTTGTGACACCTCTAAGAAGACCTGGGATTCTGTTGTTGACTCATTCTCACATTAAATGTTTCTCGTGTCTTTGAGATCTATGAAAAAATCTTCACTACGAAACAGTCTAGAAAGCCTCTGCCAGAATATTACAGTACACTTACGAATTTTTGGGACCAGCTGTTGCTGGTACGGCCTCTTACTATTGATCTTACACAACAACAACGCCACTGGAAGGGCTTTATGATTGCTTCCTTGTTATTTGGTTTAGACTCTATGTTACGTGAGTTCAAAGATCAGATTCTTGTGAGTGTGACCTTGCCTACCGCCGCTAATGCATATTCTCGACTTTTGCGCTCTTCATTGGGATATGCATCCACTGTCTCTCGCTTTACTTCTTCTTCTTTGGAGTCTTTAGTTTTAGTTTTCACTGGTGGTCATAGCGGCTCCCGTGGTGGACATGGTGGCTGTAGTTCTCGTGGTGGAAGTCGAAGCAGTGGTCGAACAGGTAGCCGCGATGATCAAAACTGTGATTACTGTGGGGGTATTAATCATACGGAACCATATTGTTGGCAAAAGTATGGCAAGCCAGGTTCTGCTCATCAGGTTAGGGATAATACTTCTCAACTCTCATCCCCCGCACCTTTCGCTTCTTCTGTTTCGGCCTCCTCTAGTTTTGATTTTCATGGTTCACTCATCGCTTAACTTAGCAATCTCGTTCAGGCCTTGTGTACTGCTTATCTTTCTTCCACTTCTACGCTACTTTAGATGATTCAGGTACTATTGCCAGTGTCGTGCTTTCACCCCTTTCATGGATTATAGATTTTGGAATAAGTTCTCACATGTTTGGTACTTCCTCCTTTTATGATTTTACTCCTATTCACCAAAATATTATTTTAGCTGATGATTTTTCTCGCCCTGTCTGTGGGAAATGTGGTCTTCATCCTCATCCATCTCTGGCTTTACCCTCTAGTCTCTATGTTTCCGATTTTTTCTTCAATTTGCTTTCTGTTAGTTAATTGGCTAAATCTTTAAATTATTTTAAAACTTTTTTTCCTTGTGTTTTTGAAGACCTGTAGACTAAGAAGATGATTGGGTCGGGGCATGAGAAAGATGGTCCTTATTTTTTGAAGACTGATCGCGCTTCTCCTCACACATTCTTTGCCTTGAGTGCCTTTGTTCCTCCTCTTCAGTGGCATCTTCGGTTGGGTGATCTTTTTTAACCAAACTGAAGTTAATTATTACTCATTTGAGTTCTTGGTTGGATCACCCTTCTTTAACCAAGCTAAAGTTAGTTATTTCTCATTTGAGTTTTGTGTCTAGTTTGAAGTGTGAGACTTATCAATTGGGTAAACATCACTATAGCTCTTTTTTTCTTCTAGTAGTCATGGTCGTCAGCTTGCGTCTTTTGATGTAATCTATACTAATATTTGTGGTCCTTCTCGAACTCCTAATCCTAATGAATATTTCTATTTTGTTATCTTGTTGATGATTACTCTGGTATGACTTGGTTGTTTTTACTGAAGAATAGATATGAGTTGCCTCTTATTCTTGCCAAAAATTATAATGAGATTTACACGCAATTTGGCTAATAGATCAAAATTATTCGATCTGATAATGTTTTGGAATATATCTAGTCTACTATTGACTCCTTTTGTGTGGATCGTGTTATTATTCATTAAACTACTTATTCTCATACCTCTCAATAGAATGGTGTTGCTGAGCGCAAACATTGACACTTGTTAAATGTTGCACGTACTTTGCTATGCCATGTTTGAATAGGAGAGAGAAAGAATACGGAAAAGAGTGTATTTTCATTGTAAGACATACATACGTATTTATTAAGTAATGAGAGCCTATAGTGGATACTGTGGGCATCCTCACAAGATATTATTAATACTTAATATATATTAACACTCCCCTCAAGTTGGAGTATAGATATCAATCATGCCCAACTTGTTACAAATGTAGTAAACCCGGGACTCGGGCAATGCCTTAATGAACATGTTAGCCAGTTGTTCACCAGATCAAACAAAGCCAAAATCAATAGTGCCGTTCTTATACTCGTGGCGGATGAAATGACAGTCGATCTCGATGTGCTTAGTTCGCTCATGAAACATTGGATTAGTAGTGATGTACACAGCATACTTATTGTCACACCACAACTTGGTAGAATCCACCACAACTTGGTAGAACCCATAGGCGGTTCGTTTAATTCAGTGAGAAGCTGTCAAACCCACATGATTTCGGATGTTGTCAATGCCATAGATCTGTATTCCGCCTCAGTACTGGACCTGGACACCACATCTTGTTTCTTGCTTTTCCACGATACCAAGTTCCCACCAACAAAGACAGGGAAGCCTGATGTGGATCTCCTATCAATCGGGCATCCTGCCCAGTCTGTATCAGAATAGCTCTCAGTACGGAAATGACCCCGATCACAGAACTGTAGACCCTTCCTTGGGTTAGAATGGAGGTACCGGAGGATACGAACCACTGCATTCCAATGGAGAATGCGGGGATCGGACATAAATTGACTCACAATGCTGACAGGATTTGCAATTTCTGGTCTGGTCATGGTGGTCAAATAATTAAGTTTTCCAACCATTCTGCGATACCTGTCAGGGTGAGGAAACACATCACAGTCACCGGGAAGAAGCTTCACACTTGGATCCATCGGGGACTCCACACTTTTTGCATTCAGCAGGCCGGCATCGCGCAAAATATCAATCACATATTTCCTCTAAGAAATAAAAATTCCATGCTTACCTCTGGCCACCTCGACCCCAAGAAAATACCGCAGGTGCCCAAGATCTTTAGTCTGAAATTGTGTCTGCAGAAAGACCTTCAGGCTACTAATCCCAACACGGTCATCGCCAGTGATGACAATATCATCAACATAGACAACGAGAAGAATACAGCCGAAATACAGGTGGTCTGATGATCGGGTTCTGGTGGTTGGCGGCTAGGGTTAGGGTTTTGCTACTAGTGGTAGTTAGAGTTTCGTGGTGGTTAGGGTATCATGGCTCTGATACCATATTAGAATAGGAGAGAGAGAATACAGAAAAGATTGTATTCTCATTGTGAGACATACACGTATTTATTAAGTAATGAGAGCATACAACAGATACTGTGGGCATCCCCAAAGGATATTATTAATACGTAATATATTAATACTTAATATATATAAACATGCCAAATGCAGATACCCAAACATTTTTGGGGTGATGCTATTCTCACTGCATGTCATATCATTAATCGTATGCCCTCTGTGGTGTTGAACAATCAGTCACCATTTTCCTTATTAAACCCTGGTTCTCTGCCTTTTTCTCTCATTCCTCGGGTTTTTGGTTGCGTTGCCTTTGTTCATGTTTTTGATCCTGGACTTGATAAGTTATCTCCTTCGGCTCGTCTCAATTTTGTTCGGATTCTTCTATTTGTGATAGTGTCGATCTTGGTTGCTGTTTCAATTTGATATAAAAAGTGCCT
This sequence comes from Heliamphora pulchella, assembly GCA_032270985.1. Classification (NCBI taxonomy): domain Eukaryota; kingdom Viridiplantae; phylum Streptophyta; class Magnoliopsida; order Ericales; family Sarraceniaceae; genus Heliamphora; species Heliamphora pulchella. The sequence continues at coordinate 2,990 of JAULJZ010150132.1, read as the reverse complement.
TTCTTCATGGTGATCTTCACGAGGAGGTATATATGGACCAACCCCTTGGTTTTATTATTTTTGGTAGTGAGAATATGGTTTGTCGTTTGCATAAGGCTCTCTATGGTCTAAAGTAGTCTCCCTCTGCTTCGTTTGATCGCTTTAGTTTTGTTGTACTTGTGTATGGTTTTCAGCATTTCTCTGTGGATCATTCTATTTTCTTTTTCCACTCTCTTAGTGGCTCTGTTATATTGATCGTATACGTTGATCATATCATTATTTATGGTGATGACTTTGCTGGTATTATTGCCTTAAAGCGACGTTTAGGTCAAACCTTTCATATTAAGGATTTAGGTATCCTTTTCTATTTTCTTAGTATTGAGATTTCTCGGTCTTCTCAGGATATTTTTCTCTCTCAGCAGAAGTACGTTCTTGGTCTTTTATCTGAAATTGGCTTTCTTGGTGATTGACTTGTTGTTACTCCAATGGATTCAACAGTTAAACTTAATACTGACTCTGGCGATCTCTTTTCTGATGTTGGTCGTTATCGCCATCTTGTTGGAAAATTAATTTATCTCACAGTTACACTTCTTGACATTACCTATACCTTTGGTGGTGTTAGTCAATTTATGTATGCTCCTCGTCAACCTTACTTTGAGGCTATTTGTCGGATTGTGTGATACTTGAAAAATGGACCAGGTCGTGGTTTGCTCTATAGGCCTTCTCGATTCTTACCTGTGGTTGGCTTTAGTGATCCAAATTGAACTAGCAATCGTTCTGATCGACTGTCTACTTCTAGATATTGCACCTTTGTTGGAGAAAACCTTTTTACTTGGAGTAGTAAAAAACAGGTTGTTGTTGCTCGTTCTAGTGCTGAATTTGAGTATCGTGTTATGGTGCATACTGCCTCCGAACTACTATGGGTTTGCTCTCTTCTTGTGGCCTTTGGCGCTCCTGTTTCTTCACCGATGACGATGTATTGTGATAATGAAGCTGCTATTTTCATTGCTAATAACCCAATCTTTCATGAGCGAACTAAGCATATCAAGGTTGATTGTCCATTCATTCGTGATTTGTTATTACAGAAGTACATTATCACTCCATAAATTCACTCAGAAGATTAATTGGGCGATATTTTCACAAAGCCTTTTCCTTGTTCCTCTTTTTAGCATTTATCTTTCAAGATGGGAATGCTTGATCTCTACGCTCCAGTTTGAGGGGGAGTGCTAGAATAGTTATTTTATTATTTTACTTTTCTAGTTTATGTCATAAGGGTCTTCTTGTAATTTACACTTTTTATTATTTAATGTAAATACTTAGAGGTGAAGGGGTCAACTTACAGAACCCTTAACCTAATTTTTCTCTTATTATTTTTCTATTTTCTTTTCTCTTTAAACCCTAAATCCTAAATTTTGAACTCCAACTACCCTTGCTTTTAAATGATAAAAGAGAATAGTTATTTTAATTGATGAAAGAGGAGTACTTGAGTTTCAAGTCTTCACTTGGTATCGAAAATCAAAGCTGGACGAAGTCATGGAAAGACACCTAATTGTAAAAACCAAAACAAGAAGAGAGGGGAGGGGGTGGGGAGGGAAGAGGGTTCGACCAAGGTAGGGTAATGAATGAAGACTTCTCTCAAAAATTTGTTTGAGGAAGTTAGTAAGGTTTTCTCTCCAAGTGTGTTATGTTGTTTCTAGCCCTTGTTGCAAATCTTACTTTCCATGTGTCAAAGTTACATTAAACTCTAAGAAGATGAGATGGAGTGTGTAAATGAGAAAATGAGGTGTCCAAATATTGTGGTGTGCCTAAGACTTTGCGTTAGGTGATGTGTAAGTAAGTTCAACAGAAATGATTTAAAAGTTGCAAGCCTTAAGAGGTTTCTCCAAGAGGCTTAATCAATTCCCTTTAAGAAACAAATTATGAACCAAAACACACTCAAGCGGCTGACCATTGTGAGAGGAAAGAGGTGGGTGGATTCCACTTGGTTGCATTTTGACCAAAGTTCGAAAATGTTAGCTAGGTTTGGATTCTTCCAATGTTTGGGAAACTAATTAGTTAGGGCTCATGTGTAAGACACCGAACCTAAGGGTTAGGCAATTAATCGGGTTAAATCAACTAGTTTGGTCATGGGTTTAGGTAGACAATGAACCCAAGGATTAGGCAATTAACTAGGGTTACCTATTTTGGTCATGGGTTTAGTCTATTTAGTCAAATTGGGTAAGACCCAAAGTGACAAATGGGCCTTTCTAGATCCAATCCACCAACTTTGGTGAAAAGGCTTAAGAATTTTTTCAAGTCCGTAAATAAATGTATGAGCCCAAATAATAATTTTGGAAACCATTTCTAGCACGTAAGGATATTTCAGTAATTTTGCAATTTCCCAAGTTGGTTTAACATAGGAAGATATAGGTCTCTACATGAATGAAGCAGTGTCTTGTATAGAAAATAGAGTTGGCTTCTATGACATGGCCCACACACCGTAAGGTAAATCCCAGCATGATACCAATTGCAAATCCTCAAACGCGTCATTATTATGGGATGTGAAGTTGTGAAAACTCACTTATATAGCATATAAACTTTTCATGCCTAGCTGATGTGGGATGAGACGAGATGTCACAATTTGTATATTTTCTGCTATATGTTTGAAACAATAAAAACTTAACCGTGTGTTGAAAACAGGAAAATCGGACTTCTCGTATAGGCATCACAATGAGCTAGAAACACCTCTCCATGAAAGCAAGCACGTCGCCACTTTGTGCTTGCATCTTAGCTTGCCACTTTGCAGTTACCAGCTTGTCTTGCCACCTCGTGCTGCATTGACATGTTATGCCTTGGATACTATTTGTAGGTACTGTGATACCTTGTGTCATATGTTATAGACATGCAAGGAAAACACTCTAAATCAGGAGACTTGAAGTCACATATGCTGATGCTATGGCTATTATATATCATTCCAAGCATAAAAGCCATGCTTGTGTATACGATCCCCTTGTGTTAACTTTATGCTGTTA
>JAULJZ010150131.1:0-10123 GCA_032270985.1 Heliamphora pulchella | reverse complement strand
TTTTTGAAAGTTTTCACAAAGTTCTATGGCGGTCGCCACAATGGGAGTTGGCGGTCGCCATGATGGAAGGTGGCGGTTGCCACTTTGGGCTAGGGTTTCTACAAAGTTCTTCGGCAGGCGCCATAAAGAGAGTTGGCGGTCGCCTTACTTGGGCAGCAAGTTTCAATAGTTCGTCAAAATTTCATTGGCTTAAAGGTTCCGGGTTCAAATATCGAGCTTGGATCACTTTCCGTGGATCGTACGGGGGCACTAATCCACTTGTTTTCATCATCAGATTCGCCTAAGATTGGGCAGGGTCAAATTGGGGTGTCTATAATAACTGTGAGGTTTATTTCACCTATAGTAACGGCCATGAAGTTTCATGCTGAGCCGCCATCTTTTCTATCAGAAATAGTAACGACCATGAGGTTCCTATTCCGAGCCGTCATTTTTAGACCTATACAAGGTACGGTCGTGGTTTATTTACCCAGGCTGCGATATTATTTTTAGACTGAAGATGTAAAGAAATGCTTTCAAAATCCTTTGATCTCCTTTTCTTTCATATTCTTCATTCTAATTTTTATTCTGTTTAATGTTCATGCATCTCGGTTTACTTTCTTGAGAAGTGATGAATAGTAGATCTGGTCTAGATTAAATGAGCTATGGTCTCTATTTCTTATATTTTCATTTCTGCTTGTTCTGAGGTTCTAAAACATAATGGCTGCGACCTTCTAATGTAACGGCCGTATGTTTTGTTAAACCCACAGTAACGGCATTGGGGTGTTTATGCCTAGCCGCTATCTTTATGCCTATAAATAGTACGACCGTGACATTCTATAGTCACAGCCACAACATTTGTTTTTAGGTTAAGATGTGAAAACTCTTTCAAAAATTCCTTGATGTTCATTTATTTTAAGGGTTTTCCTCTCTTTTTTAACTGTTCTATTTAGTATCGCTTCTTTTCTATGCCTTTGTTTATTTTCTTGGTGGGTGGTGAATAGGGAATCTAGCCTAGACCAAATAGGCCATGGTCTTTGTTCTCTACAAACTTCATTCCCATGTATTCTATGGATTTGAAATACAATGGCTGCGACCTTTCAATGTCACGGCCGTATGTTGTATAAGGCACATCGTGCAGGCCGCACGTTTGCTACGAGAGCTGCAATCTTTATTTCTATGATTGTCACGGCCATCACCTACATTTGTTCCGGCCGTAAGATTTGTTGAGGCCAGTAACATGAGAAATGTATTTATCGTATTCTGTTATCTTTTTTAGTATCCCGTATATTCTTTTTTGAGTTACTATTTGTATATCGGATGAAGAGTGGTGGATTTGACTTAGAATCAATATGTCATGGCCTCTACTCTGCTTATCCTGTACATTTGAGCCTCATTTGGGCCTTGTTTTGTGTTTTTCTTTTTTTGGACCTTTAAAAAAACCACAGCCGCGATCTTTGTTTATCATGGCCATGAGTATTTTCATCGTGTTTCCCACGGTTACCCTCTGTTTGGCACAGTCGCCAGTTTTGTGTCTTATTTTCTCATGACCGTAACATTAGTTGCAACGGCCGTGTATTTTGTGTATATCCAGTAGCTCGAAATAGTGTTTTAATCTCTTATGTTTATCCTGTACCGTCTATTTATAGCATGATTAGCAGTTGAAATCTTTTTGCAAGTCCGTTAGGTACTTATTTATTTATTTTATTGCTTACTCGCATGCTTTTTGCTTTAGTTTAGTCAAACGAGACGTGTGTCATATTTAGAAATAATAATTAAGTTGCATGATCCTAAAAATCATAGTTAGGATTTTGTTTCTTTACTTGCTTTTATTTGAACTCTCTTTAACCTTCTGTTTTGTATATGTTGCCTTTAAAAAGTTTACAATAAGAACCAATATTGACAAAGTAGAGGCCAACCTTACGATTGGGCGAAAAGGATGACTAACACCTTCCATTTTCGTACACTAACCCCCGCACTCTCTTTTTCTCTAGTTACGTTTTTAAAAGACTGTTCTGTTTTTTTTATTTTTTTATTTTTTGTTATTTTTTATTTTTCTCAAAAATCAAGTGGCGACTCTATTTTTCAAAAAGGATGCTCAGACATCTTGGATTTTTTTGTTTAAAAAGAAAAATGATATTTTTTTAAAAATAATAGATATTTGGTGCATCCCCCACGTGCTCCCACCAATGCATCTGCAGCTTCCGTATCTATACACCAGATATCGGTAGATAATACCGCTAAACACATTTTTACAACTAGTGAACAGAAATTACTTTTTTTGTTCTACTTGGCAAGATAAATGGGATATTACTTTTTCTAGTGCCGTGTCTGGTTATAGTAAAAATATCTACCTTTTGACTTTTTTCACACCAATACGTGTCCCACGAACTACCTTGGAAATCGTGTCACCCTGTCTCTGAACTTTTTTCTTCTTCTCGCCTTCCGACTTAGAGGAATAACCCTTTTAAAAAACAAACACAGTTTTTGGTATCCTAAGAATACCCTCGGCAATTAAAGTTATATCTATATTCTTTTTCCAGTCAACATAATTAAGACCTATAAGTTTGTTTTCTTTAAGCATAATCGCGAGTTGATTGAAAATCATTTTAATTATAAGAATCACATAATTCTTATAATTAAAAATTATTAATTATAATGAGCAAAATTTTAAATTTTATTTTAAAATCGGTTTTCTCTACCATTTAGAAAGAATTTGCCAGTAATCTGGTACACCGTGAATAGCATGCCTCGATGAGAAGAATGTCCACTATTTATCATTTGTTCAGACAGGTCAATTTCTATTAATTTTACTATATAGGCAATAGACCTTGTCAAGTAAAATTAAATAACTGACGTAACTTTTGGTCGATAAATAATAGGAATAACTCAAATGAAGAGGCTACATTTGAGTTATTCCGCAGCACTGGTCGCTGGTTCACACTTTTGCCGCAGCATGTTGCTGCTTTGGATGGACTTCTGTTGCGCTAGCCATATATTCTAATCCATGATTGGACCAATGTAATTCATACTTGGATGTTAATTATGAATATCATGACGTGGCTTTCCATGAATTACTCCACGTGAGTGATCATTATTTATCACCATAATTCCATCACAGTGCATTCCAACTATGATAATTGCCATTCCATGTTTGGCCTTTTATTATTATGATCCATGGAGCTAACTTTATTTATGAATGTTTGGCTTGAATAAAAATCCACATTCATGATTCACGTGGCTTTGTAATTCTTGTGCAATCTTCGATATTCTTTGACTATATATTTTTTTTTGTTCTTTGTATTATTATTTTTTCTCGATTACATAAAATCAAAAAAAAAATACAAGAATTAGAAACAAAAAAAAAAATAATAATATTTTTACATTGATTCTATGCCTCCGAAGAGTTCACAATCAATTTACAACTATCACCCCTTGTGATTAAAAAAAATTTAATAATCATCATTCAAACCATGCAATTAAACATGCAAAAATAAATAATAACTATTAAAGACCTGGATTAGATTGACTGCAAAACCGAATTAGCACAATCTAAACCTACTCAAATCCATGATAAAATCATACATAATCAAAGACGGCTCCAATACCAATTGTTAGAGCAAACTGCTAAGATCCTAAGATTATGTCTATGATTTTAGTCAAAAATAACTATAAGGACAAATGCCGAAACTAGCTCCAGATTAAAACTTTTGATATCGAACAATCAAAATAAAATTTGGTATTACTCTGAAAGTTAGTTTTAGAATTATGTCTTTTGAAATCTGGTAGGATGATTTCGGTTGCTGCAACAATTTTCACTCAATGATTTGCCGCAATTTTTGACTTATATACAAATCTCCGACACAAGTCTTTTACTATATTTTCGAATGCTAAACACAAACGTAGTGTGAGCTACGATCTATCATATTTTTCAAAACCTTCTTGATTAGGTTTCGAATTTTCAAAAAACGTGAAAACCCTACCAACTTAATCACTGACTGAATAATAATTTGACAATACGACTAAACGATATCGTTATTATTATAATACAAGCCCTTACATATATACGGTTGTAATTGTCAAAATTACATACATTTAATGCTAATATTTTTTTTTTTTTGTTGTAATATAGCATTACTTTTCTTTTAAATCTTATTTATTTTTCTTTTCTTTAATGCTAATGCTCTATTTTACTTTCTTTTCTTTCTTTTTACTATTAGCTTAAAGTTCCTTCATTAGTATTAATTTAATATTTCTTTACTAGCTTTTATTTTTTATTTTATTTTTCTTTTCTTTTAATATTAGTGTAACTTTCTTTTCTAGCTTTTTATTTTCTTCTCTTTTTATTTTTATTATTAGCTTTATTTTTCATATAACGTTCCTTCTATTTTTCTTTTAATGTTTAGCTTAATCTCTCCTTTCATAGTATTTATTTTATTTTTTTTCTTTTCATTTATTAATCACAAAATTATAAAAGGCCTTTTAAGCTAGATTTCATTTTTTTTTCTAAGTTTCTTCTCTTTTGTTTTCTTTTCCTTTTATTTTCTTTTGTTTTTTTTAAAATATAAAATGTGAGTATTTAGGCTTTGTCTTTAATAGTATTTTCTAACATTTTTATCTTAGTATAATTTTCTTTTATAAATTCTTTTTTCTTTATTTTCTTTTCTTTTAAATCTTTAAGTTCTCTTTTGTCATAACACCTTTATTTCTAGTCTCTTTGTTAGTAAACTCATTTTTTTAATATAGAATTTTTATGCATCTTTTATTTTACATTTAGTATTAAATATTCATCATGTTAATGTTTTTTTAAATATATATATGTTTGTGATATGCATGTTTTGGTTACTTTATTTAAATGTATGTTTTACATGTTAGTTTAGTGTTTGCTCACTTTATTTTAAAATATTGTAGATTATTTTGTTAGCAATTCATGATTAGGTAATTTTAGCAATTTTTAGCATATTTTTGTTCTTTTATTCAAATCATGATAGTTTAGGTTATTTTGATGAAATTGTATGCGGGTTTGCTCCTGTATTCTTTAGTTAGAAATTGCATACCGTAGGATTCAGGATTTTTTTTTCTTATTTGCTTTGTTTCGACATTCTATATATATATGTTATGTATTTTCTATATTTGATTTTGGATGTTCTCTCTTCGCCTACATTTTTTTTATTTGCATGCATTTGAGAAATCTTATTAAAGAACCAATGATGATTAGTAGAGGCCAAATTTACGGTTGGGTAAACGGGGTGCCTAACACTTTTCTCAATTCGTACCTTATCCCCCGAACCCTCTTTCTCTTGTTAAACGTTTATTTTTTTTTTTCTTTTTGTTGTAATATAGCATTACTTTTGACAATTACAACCGTATATATGTAAGGGCTTATATTATAATAATAACGATATCGTTTAGTCGTATTGTCAAATTATGTTAGCACTATTTAATGAATTAATAAAAATAATAATAATGTGTTAAGTGTGAAATGTGAAAAAATTAAAAACTAAAGAATTAAAGAAAGTAACCAAATTACATGAAACAAATAAAATTAATTATGAAAATAAAAAGAATATGTGAATTGAAATTGAATTTAACCTGATTACTCTAAAAGAGAAAGAATGGAGTTAGACGGACCGAGGATCCAATCGAGGTACCTGGATTGTTAAGAAATCCTCAAGTCGTGGAATGGCAATTCGGTCCTCGGGCGATGATCCAAGTTGGGATTTCGGAACTTCGGCAGGGTTTCGGCGTCGGGGCTCGGATTGCTCGGTGACTCGGCAGAGCTTCTCTCACTAAATTTCTCTATAAAATTCTATTTTGAAAACGTACCAGGGGGTACGGTATTTATAGAATTTCTCAACCAATGAGATGCTGATACGTTCTGGGACACGTCAGGATTTTTGGAGTTGGCGGTCGCCGGGTATGGACATGGCGGTCGCCATTTCAAAGAAGCTTCCACGAGGTTCTATTCGCGGTTGCCACAATGGAGTTGACAGTCACCACAAAAAAGTGAAATCTTTCAAAAAGTTCCATAATTAAAAGTCAAATCACAACTTAAATTTAAATTTATCCGGAGAGAAAATCACAAATCAATAGGTCGAGTCAAAACCTAAAAATTCGTAACGAAGCACGGGATAAAAATAATTAAAAGCCAAGTTACAGCTTAAAATTAAATTTATCGAGAGAAAGCATCACCAAAAGACAAGGTAGAAAAATCTCACAGAACAAAATAAGATTTAAAATTATATTTGAAAAACACGTTCAAAAGATTTTAAAAATTATTTTTGAAGAACACACACGGCTTTAAGCAAACAAACACACAATGATAAACCCTAAAACATTATAAATAAATAAAAAACACTTGTTATTTAATATTTATTCAAAGTCAAACAAAGCAAACACACATATAAAAAACAAATATAAAACACCAAACAGCCCCTCCCATATCCCCAAAACGCAATGATGGTTAGCAAAGCCTGACATAACGTTTCACAAGGTGGCGACAACCTAGACAAAATCCCTCTAACATGGCAGTCGCCGGATAAAAACCCCTCAGAGATGGTGGTCGTCGTGTGGTGTTTGAATGACCTGGCGGTCGCTATAACCGAAGGTGGTGACTGCCACCTTTAGGCGCATACAAGGCCCCCAGGTCATGCGGACCATCCTCATTCTCACCTCTCCTCTCTCTCTCTCTAGTGCTCTCAACTCTCTCCCAACCTTCTCTTTGCTTCTCCTTACTTCTTTAGCTTTCGTGTTATTCTCTATCTCTCTCTAGTGCTCTCAACTCTCTCCCAACCTTCTCTTTGCTTCTCCATACTTCTTTAGCTTTCGTGTTATTCTCTCTTGCTTTTCCTTGATACGAGATGTTTGCCTTGTTGTTTGTGATTCCCTTCCTCTTCATAGCGGGCTAGGGCAATAGAGATGATGATTTAGGGGCGCGAGAAGGCTCCTCCGTTGCTAGGAGTTCTTCTATGGGGGCTATGGATGCCTTCATTCTCGAGGCAGAGCGTGCTTTTTGCCGTCTTGCCGAGGACGAGGCACGGCCAACTGCCGCGGCACAGGCAGCTGCAGATGCTACTACGGAGGCTGAGATGGCCGACTTCCTCGACTTACACGCTAGAGAGGGTCTCCACACATATATGCTCCAGTTCCTCATCGCTTGGTTACAGGCAGGATGAGGCAGTACGATCCACCCATTAACGCTGTCGCTGCTGACGTTCTTCTTCGAGAGCCCGACAAACACATCTCTCGTCAGCGTCCATCGGTAGGTTCCCCATCCTTACTTATTCAATACCAGAGAATGTTGTATAATATATATCGAACATAGACGCATGCCCAAGATCCCTCATATAATATGATGTGATGATGATGATATTTGTGATAACTGTGCAAAATGTTTGAGATCTAGACATGTAAAACTTAGCTTAAGGACCTGTGCAAGGGAGGTTAAAACAGTAGAGACACTAGGGTTAGTGTTTAGATGCAGATAATAAAGGAGGAATTATTTTAGCAAAAATCTCACAAATAAAAGGCATGATTTTTTTACTTTTAGGAAAAATATAAAAACTAAGGGATTGATTTTTTTTTTATTCTTTTTTTTTTGAAAGCTAAATCTAAAGGGGGAATTTTTGTTTTTGGGCCATGAAAATCAAGAGGAGAGTTTTTATCAAAAGTCCTAAAAAAAAAAAATTAGAGGCAATTTTTGTTGAAAAATTCTAGGAGCTAAGGCAAATTTTTAAAAATTACAAACTCTATAAAATTAAGAAGCATTTTTCAAAAATCTTAGAAAATTAGAAAAAAATTTAGAAAATTTTGAAAAAATTCTAGAATATTAGAAAAATCTTAGAAAATTAGGAAAAATTTTGGAAAAATCCTAGAAAATTTAGAAAAAATTCTAAAAAATTTAGGAAAAATTCTAAAAAATTAAGAAAAATTTAGGAAAAATCCTAAAAAATTTTAGAAAAATTCTAGAAAAAAAATTAGAGCAAAACACAAATATCAGAGGGAAGAGATTTTTTTTTTAGGAAGAATGATTAATACAAAATGATAGAGATTTGCCTGGTGCACTAGGGCTTAGGATTCCTAGTCTTCTACTAGAATGTGCAAGGCTTGCCTAGTGCACCAGGGCTTAGGGTGCCTAATTTTTAGAGCTTGAGAGATTTGCTTGGCTCACCAAGGCTTAGGGTTCCTAGTCTTCTACTAGAACATACAAGGTTTGCTTGGCGCACCAGGGCTTAGGATGCCTACATATTCTTTAGGGCTTGAAAGATTTGTCTGGCTCACCATGGCTTAGGGTTCCTAGTCTTCTACTAGGACGTGAAAGGTTTTCCTGGCGCACTAGGGCTTAGGATGCCTATTCTTTAGGGCTTGAAAGATTTGCTTGGCTCACCATGGCTTAGGGTTCCTAGTCTTCTACGAGGATCTGAAAGGTTTGCCTGTCGCACCAAATCTTAGGATGCCTATTCTTTAAGGCTTGAAAGATTTGCCTGGCTCACCAGGGCTTAGAAGAATCGAAGAGTCATCACACACACATGAACCTAGGATTTTTATTGCTTTTAGCCATTTTCTACGTATCACTTGTTTGGTTTGCTCTTTATATATTTTCTGCTTGTCTTCTTCTTTTCAGGCTGGTCACTATGTCCGAAGTTTTGGAGGTTCTGCTTCTAGAGAGTGTTGGAGTGGTATGATCCCCTCCTTACTCCTAGCTGAGCCATTATTGATGCCTTCGGCTTTGCTCGGTTCATACCCTTATTGGGTAGGATGAGCAATGACCAGGTCTAGCTAACGGCCCTTGCTAAGCGGTGGTGGGATACCACCAACACCTTTCACTTTATCACATTCGAGACCACCTTGATGCCTCTCGACTTCGCTCTCATCACTGGCATCAGAGTCGGTGTGATAGTATATGTGTAATCCCAAGAGAGAGGGTGTATTGGATATTTAAAAAAAATTTCTTGTTCAAGTATTAGAAAATAAGTATAACTTCCAATTTACTTATAAGCAAGATATTTTAATTCACAAGTATATTTTCAAGTTAAAAGATTAATGCACAAGTTGTTTTTAATTTACTTATAAATAAGATTCAAAAAACTTTTGATAGAAGATTTAAGCTCAAGTGTAAATGTTAATTCATAATATGTAAAACTTCTTGTTTACTAGATTCAATAAAATTTAAAACACAAGAATGGATTTTAATATTGAATGATTTAAGTGTAGAAGATGTATATGATGCAACAATAAATAATAATATAATAAAGAGAAAAATAAGCAAGATAGAAATACGGCACTACGATTTTTACAAGGTTCGGCGCAACGGCCTACGTCCTTGCCTCAATCCAACCGCTATAAGAATTTCTTACTATCACTCTTTCAATAGGTGGAGTAGCCTCTCTCCTTAGTCTAGACGGAGTAGCCTCTCTTGAGAATGTATCCTTCTCAAGTATCCCAATTCTTGTAGGCGGATTAGCCTCTTTTGGGAAACACATTTCAGAAGCACAAAGGAATAACAAGAATGTGTACAAAGAATTTGCTCCTACAATGAGCAGATGATTACAAGAAATGAAAGCTCTAACTCACTTTTCAAGGAATATGTCAATGAAACTCAAAGAGAAATCTAAAAATCTTTTCTCTAAAAAAAATATGAATGAAAAACTCAAGAGAATTAAGCACAAATGGAGAATGTATATAAGAGAATGTTTGAGAGGCTTTGAGTGAATAAAACAAGAGCTCAAAGGCTCTATTTATAGGCTTCAATTTTGGACTAGCCGTTGGGCTAAATAGGGTAATGTCAAACAAGCCGTTTCAACCAAAAATTCAAAATTTAGCCTGTTCAGTCGACTGAATAAGTATGTTTGGTCGATTGGACCAGCCATCAGTCGATTGGATCTGAAGATCAGTCGACTAGACTATGTTGAATCTTAAAGCTTGTTTGACAGACCATTTTCAATCGACTGGATACAATGTATCAATCGACTGGAATACTAAAAATCTAGAACTTTGATTTATACGGAGTTATAACAATGTAAAACTTAGTTTACAGGACTGCCCCCGAAGGTACTAAGCACCTGATAACTACTTAGTTTACGGGACCACAGCCCGAGGGTACTAAGCACCCAACCACCTCGTTTACGGGGACTAACCCGAAGGACCG
>JAULJZ010150130.1:0-10126 GCA_032270985.1 Heliamphora pulchella | reverse complement strand
GGCAAGTGTTTAGTAAACTTTTTTGAGTTTTTAGCATTTGTCATCATAAATACCCAAATAGCCGGGGCCCAAATCATCACTTCAAATCCCAACTGCACACAAGAATCTGATATCTTAAGAACGGCCATGAAAATAATAATAATAATAATAATAATAATAATAATAAACAGCTCATAAAGATTCAATAAATGCAACCACGTTGGACAAGCAAGGAGACTTGGCTAAATTTGTGAATTCACGTAATACAAAGGGAGGGAATTAGGAGAGTAACTATCATGATATCCAAAATATCAAGTTACATTTAAAAAAGGCATATGATCTCTTAAAAAACATATACGCACCATTGGATAGACAGATCATCCAAAGTTATGCTACATTCAATGTATTTTTGTGAAAATCTCAAAACCAATAACAAAGAATTCAACAAACTGCCAAAACAACATGTCGAGCAATTACCAAGCACCTATTCGATCATCAGAATTTGTTCATGCCGTGCCTTTAAACTTAGCGTCATACTCGTATGGTTGCTGCATCGTATAAACATTATTTTCAAAAGGGAAAAGTTAGCAATCGTCTTACTTGTATGGCTGCTGCATCGTATAAACATTATTTTCGCAGAAAGGAAAAAGTTAGCAAAAGGATAGGCAACCAAACATGCAAACTGGTTTCATTTAATTTAGTGGGCTGTCACGAGCCAAGACTTCTACCACATTAGTGCCCCACGCGGCACCTAGGGCACTTGCTGCATCTTATTTGCAGCTTAGAACTTTTGTCTTGAGAGTTGTGCCAAGTTGTCTAACACAACTTTCAACTTTCAACTTTCAACTTTCAACTTATTGGTTTCATTCAAAAGTTAATTATTAAAAGCAATACTTTTGTGCTTTTTGATTTATGCTTATCAATAATTAACTTTTATCATAAACTCAATTGTAACTCCTACCCACTTAATATTGTATTTTATCATAAACTCAATCATTTTCTTTTTATTATTTTTATTTGTATTTGTAACTCCCACCCACTAAAACATGTGTGCTTTTCATTATTTTTATTTCAGAAAACATCAAAATGAAAACAATTCTGAACCAATATAGGATTTCGACCCTGTAATGTAAAAATAACCCAATTCCTTTCAATGTCTCTATTGTCCGTGATTTTCCAGATGAGATTTACATTTACATTGAGATGGATGGGCAAAACAGATATGCATTTCAATAACAGAACTTATTAAAGCAACCATGACATAAAATCTTAGGATGGTTGAGAAAGAAAACTCATAAGGGCGCATAAATTATACTTACCAAGAACACGGTTGAAATCAACCTGCGTGCAAACCATCTCCCATGCATCGCTTGTTGGGCACTCGTAGCTGCTTCTACAGTTTCAAACCGCAGATACACATATCCAGCACTATTCCTGTTAAGTTGAATGGGTTGAATTAGATTTATAAGAGATAACTATTTCCATCACAATTGCTCGAAAAATAAGAGTAATTGTCATATTAACCCAAAGCAACAATCTATATAACAAAATAGAACAACTTGATTTGGCATCTATATAGGTTTCAAAAAATCCAACTTTTGAAATGAAAAAATTTTGGTCTTTCCTTTTATTCTCTCTCCTCTCTCTCTCTTTTTTTGTCTCAATGTATCCGGGCTAGCTTACGCGCACCTTGAGTAATTCTTGAAGGTCCAATCCCACTGTCCTCTCTCATATTCTTCTATGTAAAAAAATTAAATAACATTAATTGATATTACTTCTCTTTTTACTAATCCAACAAAAAAATAATTTAGCTTTTACTTTTATTATCTTTTTTTTAAACCTTTTTTACCTCCATAAATTAGTAAATTAACAAAATCATATTTTTAATCGAATGTCTTAAAATTATCTGACTAACTAATTATTGAAGTATTAATATTACTTTATATTTTACTCTCAAATTATTAAAATTAGATAATTGAGTGCCTTTAGGCACGGGTCATGACTAGTCTCAAATAATTTGCAACCACAGCCCTGAGACAGGAGACTCTAGTCCAGAATTAATCATTACCATCAAGGGAAAAGTCAAGCATGTACAATGGTATCTTTGCTAGATCAAAATTGATAACAAAGCCGAAAGGAAAGGATCGTGGAACACTACAACCATATAATGGCAGACCAAAATAAGAAGATATTTATTGAAATATCAGTTCTAAACAAAGTAATGGAAGTAATGATAATGCAGACTAAGGCATCCAAAAACAATAAAACAGAAGATGTTCACTTTCCTCCCCGTCCATGCACACCGGTTGTTGGTCTAAAGGCAAAAACAAAGGCTACAGGAACTTGGTCTCAAAAAATGGACCATTAAGTGCTTATTCTTCCCCCAAATAAAATACAACTTCCCCATCTGCCTTGGGCAAAGTTGTCCAGTAATGTGGCAGTTTCTTTAAAACAAATAATAAAACAGATGTTAATTTTTCAAATGTTTTACTTTTACCAGCTAAGCTCCAGGATAGCAACAGTGGATTAATTGTGATACATGCATTTCCAGGCAGGCCAGACCTTTTAGTAGTAAGCCTACTAAAACATATCAACTATAAACAATTCCATAATATTGCCATCAGAAATTAGTGATCGTACTTCTTTAAAAGGCAAAGAGACTGATTTTATATTTGGGAAAAGTGTAAAAACAGAAACACAGAAGCATGGAAACAACTCGAAGTTACTTTACTTCCAAACTCCATAATTTTGTTCCACATTTGACCCGCAGATTGATATGGGATGCAAAGATATTTAATGGGCCAATCTTGCCATTTTTTAAAAAAATAAGGGGAATTCTGGTTCTAGTGAAGACTGCCTAAAATTCTCCCAAATTCTCCCGCAAACCAAGAGATGTCGCCATCCACACTCACAGCCCACCTTTAAGGCAATGCACAAGAAATACATAATTCAAGATACAGAAGCATTTGATTCTCATGTATTAATGAAGAGAAATGAAAAATAAAAACAAAACACTAAACGACAAATGAATTGTTATGCAGTAAAATGTTTGGCATACTTATCAACATATATATGCTTTATCCGGCCAAAATTTGAACATTCCTCTTGGACGTCCTCTTTAATATCCAAATCAAACTCTGGATCCGTCTGTAACATAGTATCAAAATCAAAGGTGAATAATTTCGTAAAATAGAGAATTTTCCAAGTAGAAGGCGTAGGAACAACAATTATACACAAGGGAGAGGAAGATCACAAAGTTCAGTGGCTGGATCAAACATATTCTTCAGTTGAGAAAATAAAAGAAACACAAGGGAGATTACAAACCTCAGTGGCTGGATCAAACATATTCTTCAGAAGTAAACACTGGCTTGGCTTCCCAATAGGCTCTGAGGCCATAGAAGTCAGCAGTGCAGGAAGAGCTGGAGCAGGAACCGCAGATTGAACATTCATCGGCAAGGTGAGGGCTTGTTGATTTGAAGCTGTACCATTAAGCACTGGTGCTCCAAGAGATCCCGCAATACTACAGAAAATGTTGCATTTTAACGCATGCTATGGTAGTCAGAAAACTCAAGGATGGAGGAAAATAGACAAACCTTGTGGCAGTACCACTGCGATCCAGCTTCTGCATAAGCAATGCTCTTGATTGAGCATTTAGAGACTGGAAGGAGGATTCTATATGTCAGCCAAATCTATTTCTGGGAAAATTGGTACGGCAAAAGAATACATATACCCTTGCTGTTGTTATTAATTCTTCTTATCTTGTTTCTGGCTACACTTTCAGTCACATTTGATTGTTTTGTTTTCACATGGTTAAACATGGGATATTTCTCCACATATAAGTACACAATTCGTGATGCTTTCCAGGCAGACTTCAATTGAAATTCACTGAACTTGGTAGAAGGGATAAAGACATCCACAGGGCACATTAGTACCCAAGAATAAATTACAAAAGAAATATCACTAAATACTATCACATAAAGCAGGCTATGGCAAATATCAAAGTTAATTTATTGGTAAATTACAATGGCCACCCCTGAGTTTTGACTAATCCATATGATTCCATGATTCTGGAATTCACATTGTAATACCTCAATATTACCTCATGGGCAATACACATGCTAATCACCCCTCAGTGTTTCGTGTTGTTGTGCGGAAGATGAAGCATATCTTATAGTCACTCTAGCCTTAATTGTGTGTTACACTTGGAGCATTGTGCCTTAGACATAAGAACATGGACATGATGCGTATCAATTGTATGCTTGTTAGGGAATATGTGATTTGTGTGTGCTTAATTATCTTAAGGGTAAATTACACTGACCTCCCTTCTGGTTTCTGACAAAAACAAAAACCTCGCATGTGATTTATGAAATGTCGCTAACCTCCCTTCAGGTTTAATTTTTGCATCAAATTAATCCAACCGTTAAATTCCCGTTCAGTTATGCCTTGTTTGGCGCGCTTTTCGAACAAATTTTTATGATCAAATCTATTTATTACGTAGAACTCCTCAAGTTTGTTTAGCATGTAAAAATTCAGATTCATCCGATATATGTAACTAAATGATTAAATAAGATCTCTTAATATTATTTTATACATAAATAAATAAAAATTATAATTTAAATAAACATTGTTAAACAAATGTTACTCAATCACTTAACTACAGGTATTAGATAAATTTGAAATTTCACATACGAAACAAACTCAATAAGTTCTACGTAATGAACGGATTGAATCATAAAAATTTGTTCAAAAAATACGTCAAACAAGGCGCAGCAGAGTAGAAATTTAACGGTTTGACTAATTTGATGCAAAAATTAAACCTGCAGGGAAGTTAGTGACATTTCAGAAACCACATGGGAGGTTTCTATTTTTGTCAGAAACGAGAGGGGAGGTCAGTGTAATTTACCCTTATCTTAATTATCCTAATGATTGTTATATTCTAAAACCTTTTTGTGAAAGTCATTAATTAAGGTCAAACACAACTAATTTGAGCAAACACAAAAACAATGTGATTAACCAAAGTAAGAGCAATTAAGTAATTACTGGTAACCATGGATTAGTTACGAATCATAATCAAGGGGTAATTAAAGGCGACAACTGGCAAACCCTACATGGTGCAGCTACAACTTTGTGCCATCTCATGCTTGGTGGGCTATCTTTTCATTCTCTTGTGAGACAAGTGTGTCATGGATATAATTGCCAAAATGTATAATTGGACGAAGTATAATATAGAGAGAGAAAAGAGAAATTAGAAACATCCTTGTGCTGTGATTCTTATTTGCCTAGTGAGAAATTGATAGAAAGAGAGAAAAATGAGAAAGGAAAAAGTTGCGGAAAACCAAGAACTTTGTCCTAGCCCGCAACTAAGGTAACAAATATCATTTTTTAATAGAATCCTTTTAACATGGATTATGAGTGAGAAATTGATGAACATAAGATTTGTGTAATGCTTGAGAAGAATGTAATGCATAAGAATTAATTTGGAGAAGCTCTAAATTGGCTTTAGGAGAGAACACCGTTGATGTTCTCCTTGCCTAACACCTTCAAATTATAGCTTGCACGAGTTCAGACTTTTAACCCTTTAGTATGTGTTAATGATCTTTAAGACCCTAGAATACTATAAATGAATATTTTGTTTGGAAGTGAACATTGACTCTGACCAGCTTGCTTGTGCTTTTCTGCACAGCGGCATTTCAATACTCTTCGAATAGATACTTACACTGGTTGATACAACACTTTTCAGAGTATTTATCTTTTTCATGATTTGTAACATCCCAACGCAGTCCGGCAATTCCTGGACTTTTTCTTTTTTTGATAAATAAGTATGCTCCATTAAAGCAACGCAAAGGGTATAATCGAACACACAAAAGTATACAAAGGCAAAACAAAACACTTATGCCCCCCCAAAAACTCCTCTAATTTTTTCTAGGGCATCCCCTAACTCAACAGAAAAAAACTCCTCCATTAAACTAGACATTACCCAAGAAACCCAAAAGATAAACAGGCACAAGCATCATAACTGAGAAACCATTGGGGAATGTAACAACAGACAATTCACCGATTATCATGCCCCTTTGCATATGCAACACCAATCCATCAAGCATTGACCCATCTCCTTAAGTCGATGGCAAGGATAATTTCCTCTGACGCTATCCACGCAAAAAAAGCCACTTTAGGAGGGGGTCTTGGCACACCACACCGCCTCTAAGGAAATCTGTAACCAACCAAACCAACAGTCTTTATATAGGGGCGTCACTAAGTACAAACCATTATAAACAACGGACCACACCTAACAGTTCTCTGAATCCGCCTGCATCATGATGCTAGAAAGAGTCCCAAGCTAAGCATGGACACTTCTACAAATGAGGTGTGTCATAGCGGACAGCCGTGTCAGGCAAGATATTACTCAGACACTCTTCGGATATTCGTAAATTTGTGTTCAAGATTTTTTAAACGTGTCATAAATTTATAATGACATACACTTTTCTGACACTTGACGGACACTTCAACGACATTTCTTGAATTCTTCAGAATATATCCTGTGTGATGAATTCTTTCATAGTAACAACGTTAAAACATTCTTCGAAGCGCAAATTATGCACTAAATGTTTTGAAACATTTATAAGATGAAATATAGGACTCTTTAATTTTATTAGTGACATGTATATTTCACTCACTACTGAAAAAATTATTTACATATTTTGACATATAATAAATATACAAAAACATAAGTTTTTAATGTGACTTAGGCTTGTCGTGTCCAGCATTTTTTGAAAATTGACTTGTCAGTATGTCCGTATCTATACTACTTGCTACTTAGGTCCCATGCAAGTCTACCTCTGAGTAGACTTCCCAGTCTAGCAACGACTTCTGGACAAAGGGGTCCATTAGTCCATACCCCTACACCAAAATCTCCACACCAGTAATCGCACGAGTAATCCTACACTAGAGCCTCCTGACAAAGGAGTAGTTTACATGTTTCAGTTGCAATACAATTATTCATGGAACAACACATGGTAGTGGTCCCTTAGCATCCAAATTATTTTGCAAACTACTCTATGGCGCAAAAGCTTTTGATACGCTTAGGGCATGTTTGATAGCAACAATAAAGTGGGGGATTATGTTGGCTAGATGCTACAAGTTCCCTAGTCCAACGTTTGATTGTCGGATAGGAAAAAGGGGATAAGGGTTAAAAGATGTGGGACAATATGCTTTCTGATCTATCGTTTCTTTGTCGAATTATAATCCCAGAATTAGGCCACTTGAATGAATTATACAAAATATGTTAAATTAAATGGGGGGTGATAAATAGTCTAATATCAAGGGGCGAGGATGAGATTGTCGAGATTAAGCTTCTCCATATTATTTTCCTGTTAAATCCAACAATAAAAATAAAAATCTTTATCCAATTTTTTTATTCGATGCCAATCAAACAAAGTAGAAACGATTCTATGTTATACAATCCTAATATATTCAACACTTTATCTCATCCCTTTATCCCATGATATAACTAATCATATGCATAAATTCATTATAGCCAATCATTTATCGTCATTTATCCCATTACTTTATTCTTTTTTATCCCAAAGTATAACTTATTCTTCCTAATCCTATCAATAATCCATTCCCTACTAAAATAATTCAATAATTCAGCAATCAACCGTGCTCTTACATGCTAGGTATTACTTGCCCAACTGCATTGTGCCGAACTACATTATCTATTAGAAAATTTTCCCTCATATTAAAACAGTCTTTCTTGGTTTTATAATGAAAAAAATTGACTCACCAAACCACCACCGTCATCATCATCAAAGTCAGCTGCTTTGGCTCCCGAATCTTGCACTCCAACATGATCTGTAACAGATGAAACCTGCAAATGAACGTAGAAAATCAATAAGAGAACTTAAAATTAACCCTCAAAACAAAATATTCTGTCACAAAACTATAGACCCATCGTGGACTACCCCCCTCCCCGGACACTGCATATGCAGGAGCTTAGCGCACCGAGCTACCCTTTTTAGAAGCATAAAGAGAACTAGAACATAAAATGTAAACGTAATCACGAGTTCTAACTCCATAATTTCTGTCTAAAGAACCAACAAGTATGAGCCTACCTTGATAATTCGACCTGCAATTTCCAATTTTCCATTCAAACTTTGAGCTGCCTTGGAATGTTCCAATTGAGCAAACTACAAGACAACAGTGAAGAAAAGGTTAATAATTACAGGACATTAACTTTAAATATGAAAAGAAACTACAGTAAATATCATGTTATCCATACTTGAACAAACCCGAACCCTTTGCAGTGTCCCGTCTCAGGGTCAGTGGGTAGTTGCACAAGCTCCACAGGCCCAAAAGCTTCAAAAATCTGATAAGTCCACACAAAGGGCAGCAATTTGTTACAAAAGCAGCAACTTTGAACACTAAATATAACAGGCGCACACACGCGACACAGCACACACATTGCACTGACACGCCAATATGGAAATTTAAAAAATTCCAGGGTACGACAGACTAGGGGCATGTTAAATATATTTTTTTAAGTATTTATTTTGTATCATATATATGAATATTTTACTAAGATATACTGGGAAAGTGCAACATACACCAATTCAAATTAAAAAATCATAGACATTACTTAAACATCATCATATTAATTAGATAACAAGTGCATTCCATCAAACATGTTAAACCATATTTAATTCAATAAATTGTTCCATCAATTAATACATCATAAATGACATACATCATCTAACACAAAATTGCTAAAATTAAAAAGTCTAAAAGAAAATGAATCAATAAGTATGAATCTACTTAGTTCTTATTTTATCGTTGAATCCCAAGTTATATTTTTCAAACTTGTAGTATGTCTTATCAATGTCTGCATGACGAACATGTATGCCCCCTAGTGACCAATGAGTCTGATTCTACAAAATAAAGAGTAATAAGACGTGTTTGAACAAGTTTCTGACAATTGTCGGGAGTTGTCACCTTAGCATCAGTGTCCAACATGTGTCCACGGACACACCATTTCCTTTAGAAACGGTAGTGCCCATTACCCCCACCCCCCCCCAAAAAAAACAAAAAACAAACACACACACACGCACCAGGAGGGATCAAAGATCCCAAGCAAGGTTTCTCCTTATGCCAAAAAGGCATCGCAACAATCCATTTTATCATGATCTAGTTAAAAGTGCCCCACACTATTTCACATTCAAATATTCCAACAATTCTTTCCTTGAAGAGACCATCATCGCAGACCAAAACAAAATAGCATGGAACAAAAAATTTCTATCCCATCCCCTATAAAACACAAAATATATGCGAGTGCAAAGTCAATTACCCTAAGAGCAACCAAAGAAAACCCTAAGTGAGCAAGAATCCCTATGACACACAAACAAAAAGTGGATAATATACGGCACGCACACTAAGGCGGCAATTTTGAAAAGATCTGTACATAGAGATAGTAGAACATAACAAGCACTAATGTCCACTACAAATATGCCCATTACTAAGCGATTAAGCTCCATCAAAACCTTTTAAGGGTAGCGCTGACATGAGATCATTTTATTAGGTGAGGGTTCTCTTTCATGTTGGACTCTAAAGGTACCACTTATCTAGCAGCTATAAACTCGCCGGTTTCCAAGAGCAACTGGATGACATGAAATAGAAATTCTTTTAAAATAATTAAAGGAGGGAATAAAAGGTATATTTTAACAAATGAATTGCAAAACATGGAAGAATTACCAATGTACAAGCACTAATGTCCAACATAAATATGCCCACTTTCTGGCCCCAATTACTTGCACCAAAACCTCAAGACCTTCCAATTTATAGATGTGTGTCTTGCAGAACCAAGCGAGCTACTTTTTTTCCTTTTCCACTTTTATGGGGTATCTAGCCTTCAAAGTTAATCAAGATAGGAGTAATTGGGACGAAACATTATTTTAAGGAATCTATGAATTGCTTTTGCATGAAAGATGATGAACATAAAACTCTCTTTTGTGAGATGAACACAAAAAGAAACACATTATTGGAAGAGAGATGAGTGAAGCAACTCACTCTATCTCATGTTCATTACATTGTTGGAAAGGGAAACAATAGTTGAAATTTAATTAGTGTGATAGATAAAAATGAAGCACAAATGCCA
>JAULJZ010150129.1:0-10126 GCA_032270985.1 Heliamphora pulchella | reverse complement strand
AATTACTTAAGAACATGGGGGTGTCTTGCGAAGGTAGCTATACCTCCTCCTAAGAAGGAGAAGATAGGTCCAAAAATAGTTAATTGTGTTTTCCTCGGTTATGCGCAAAATAGCAGTGCTTATCGATTTCTTGTGTATGAATCTACAGTAACAGATATTCACAAGAATATAGTTATAGAGTCTAAAAATGTGTCATTTTTTAAACACATATTTTCGTATAGATCCATTAAAGAGTCTAGTTTAGTAAAACGGATTTTGCATCCTGCTATTGATAGCAGTAGAGACCAAGAAGAAGAAGTTGATATAGAGCCAAGACGTAGCAAACGGACTAAGAAATCAACCTCTTTTGGTTCGGATTTTCTAACCTATTTGTTAGAAAATGAGCCTCGTACATACAAGGAAGCTGTGAGCTGTCCTGAGACTCCGTTCTGGAAAGAAGCGATTAAAAGCGAGATTGATTCCATACTGCAGAACCATACGTGGAAACTAGTGGATTTACCATAAGTTAGTAAACCTTTGGGCTACAAATAGATCTTCAGGAGGAAAATAAAAGCAGATGAATCAATAGATAAGTACAAAGTTAAGCTTGTTATCAAAGGATATAGACAAAAGAAAGACCTAGATTACTTTAATACTTATTCTCCTGTATCTAGGATAACCTCAATTCGTATGATAACTGCTATTGCGGCCTTACGAAATCTAGTGATACATCAGATGAATGTAAAAATAGCTTTTCTAAATAAAGATTTAGATGAAAAAATCTACATAGAACAACCTGAAAGTTTTTTTGGGCCTAAAGAAAAAGTCTGTAGGCTAGTTAGATCTTTGTATGGTCTAAAACAAGCTCCTAAATAATGGCATAAAAAGTTTGACAATGTAGTATTGTCTCATGGGTTTTGAATCAACGAATGTGACAAATGTGTATATATCAAAGATACTGATGAATGTTATGTCATCCTGTGTCTCTACGTTGATGAGATGCTCATTGTGGAAAGCAACGACAAGATTATCCAGTCTACTAAAGATATGTTGAGTTCAAAGTTTGACATGAAGGATATGGGTCTCGCTAATGTGATTCTTGGTATACAGATCAATAGAACATTGGATGGCCTTACGTTATCTCAAACTCATTATGTTGATAAGATTATAAAAAAATTCAACAATTCTGACACTAAAGTCACCAGGACCCCGGTGGATATGAGTATCCATTTATCTAAGAATGGGGGAAAAAGTGTCTCCCAATTGGAATATTCTCAGGTCATCGGGAGGCTAATGTACTTGATGAGTTGTACAAGGCCTGACATAGCTTACTCAGTAAGTAGACTGAGCCGATACACGAGTAATTTAGGACATGATCACTAGAAAGCGATAGTTAGATTGCTACGCTATTTGAGATATATACTTGTGATTTAGGATTGCACTACACCAGATATCTAGCAGTATTAGAAGGATACTGTGATGCAAACTGGATATCGAACACGAAAGACTCAAAGTCTACAAGTGGATATGTAATTCTACTTGGTGGTGCAGTGGTATCTTGGAAATCTTCCAAACAGACATGTATAGCACGTTCTACGATAGAATCAGAATTTATTACTTAAGATAAATCAACTGAAGAAGCCGAATGGCTACGATAATTTCTTGAAGATGTTCCAAGATGGTCTAGACCTGTGTCAGCTATGTGTATCCATTGCGATAGTCAATCGGTAATAGGTAGGGCACAGAGTCATATGTATAATGAAAAGTCTAGACATATACGTCGTAGACATAATATCCTTAGAAAACTACTCTCAAGTGGGATTGTCACAATTAATTATGTAAAGTCAAAGGACAATATTACGGATCTGCTAACCAAAGGGTTAACCAGAGAGTTAGTTGAAAGAGTATCGATGGGAATGGGATTAAAGCCTGTAACATAAAAAGGTATCGTGAAAAAAAATCTAACCTAGTTGACTGGAGATCCCAAGATCAAGGTTCAATGGGACAACCTAATTGCGTATACCTAGGATAATCACTGTGAAATTTGAGAACTCTTACCTATTCCTATGATGTAGCGGTGATTTGGAAGGTTAAGCATTAACTTTTAATGACTTTACTGGTGAGCCAGGCTGGTATAGAGAAATACCATTGAATAAAGTCACCTATGTGAGTATGAAGTGGGGCCGCTTCTTTGAAAATTTGATAAGGCAAAATTCTCGAGAAAATACTTGCAGAATCAGGAAGAGTGTTTTTTGGCCAAAACGATCACAACCGTGAGAACGAAAATTTTGTTATGAAAGTCGTTGTGTGAAACCTATTGTCTTGGTTTATTGCTAAGGCGACACAGTTCAAGGCGATATCGTCCACTTGTTTGCCGATAAATCCGATAGGTTCTCACAAGGGAAGGTTCAAGGCTAACCGCTACTTATCCTATGCAGGGACTTTTAGTTGTCTCTCTCTCTTGCAGTCAGTTTTGTAATCTGGATTTGTACTCCTACCAATTTCATTCATGGGGAGATTGTTGGCAATATGAATTCAATTGGCTGGTAGAGGTAGAATTCAATTGGCTATATGAATTCAATTGGTTGAATTCATTAGCAATTCAATTCTTTGTAACCCCAAATTGAATTCTGAAATCAATAGGCCAAAATTGATTTTTGAATTCAATTGACTAATTGATTTCTTGGTTTAATACTATTCATTTGGTATGTGTAACCCCCATGAGAGAATGGATATATATATATATATATCCTCTTATATTATGAGAGAAAGCAAGAACAGATAGGAGAAGATAGAGGCCAGAAAAAGGTGAGATTGAAAAGAGAGACAAACTCTGAGATTTCAAAACTGTGAGAGTGAGAGAGAGAAAAACATATGAAGTACGTTCGAGTAGCCGATTCTTGGAGGTGTTCCAACGTTCGGGTCAACCATTTTATCGTTGGAGAGTGACGCCGGTGGAGAAACCTACAACACCCTTGGTAGGCGGTGAATCATTCTTAAGAAAACTGCGTTTGCAGGGCTCAGTTTGCATATTCTGTTCATGTTATTTATGTAATTTTGCTTTCTGTAAATTTTGTTTATTGTAATCTTTAGAAGTTAATAAAGATGTATCTTGTGTTGTAATATTTCTCCAACAAAAATAAATGTGATTTAACTCCGTGTTTATACTACTTTGGTTAGTTCTCCATGCCTCCGTACGTAGATACTTTTCTTCCTACCCACGTACTGACATAATGGTACATGTAGCTAGGTAAAGTGAAAGAATATTGAGTTATTTGGGTGGTTTAAAAATGGAAAATTTTAAATCAAAATACATCCTTCATTTTGTATTATAGGTGATGTATATATATATATGTATGATCACCCAAAATGTGATGTGTGTATATGTGTGAAGAAATCTAATGCTAGGGAATACAACTTCGAAGGCCATTATTGAAGCAATTAAACCACCAATTTAAGAAAGAAAGTAAATAAATTTGGGTGTCTAAGTGCTTGACTTACATAACCAAAGTAAAAGTAACCAAAGAAAAAGTCCACTTGCAGAACCAATAATATCACAAGTTAGATTAAGTAGCAATTGATGTATAATAATAATAATAATAATAATAATAATAACAATAATAATTGTAAGGGTAAAAAAACCTAATAAGGGCATTGAACTTAAACCAAACATCTCTTAAGGATGACATGGCAAGGCATACGGTAACTCTTTCTATCTCTCTCTCTCTATATATAAGCCATTTAACCCAAGCAAAGGTATGCCTGAACTCCCACAATATTTCACTTTCTTTCTCAAGACTTGGGCATTAAAAGGCCTCTCGCCGATCGTCGGCCACCTGCCGGGGAGTTTGTTTTGTGGGTATCCAACTATCGAAGCACCTAGGAGCTAGGTCGTCTTCATTCTCATCAGGTTCTTAATCATCACTCAGAGGATAAAAATAATCTTGATCTTCTCAATTGACACCGTTTGTGGGAACGAAAGAACCGGCGAGAAAAACAAGCTCGGCAAAAACAACACTCATGTCAAATGGCTTAGGTCAACTCCTAAAAGCTAAGTAAAATACATTTCCATGATTTATGTATATATATAAATATTCTCTACTGGTTAAATCCATAAAACAAAATAAGAAAAATATATAAATTCAAAGATCCAAAATATTTTATTTTCAAAAAAATGGAAAAAGAGCTCAAGAGGATGAGCAAGATCTAACAATATGATTTTCTCTCACTAAAAATTATTTTGCTTTGTTTCTCTATACTTTGGAATGACTAGAATGAGTTCGTTTGAAAAAAAAAAACACTCAATTGGCAAAATTCAAAATAAGAAATATAAAATAAAGAAAAAAAGAGGCCTCGAGTGGGTTTTTAACTCACTGATTGGTCACAGACACCATTCTTAGAAATGGGTCGTGACATCGAATCTCTTCAATATGTCTCGTGTATACTTAGCTTGATTGATGTAGATTCTTTCTTGAATTTGTTTAATTTTGAGTCTGTGCGTTTCTGCTTAAAACATGTAGGGTTTGTATAAAAAAAAAACTCAAACAATGAAAAAAAAAATTAAGGAGATAAAAAAGAAAAAATCCAGACCTGGAGGAACAACGGAAAATTCAAACTCTTATCTGGGTTTTCATTTTCCTCTGATCAAACCCATTTCTTTGGCAACTCGATGAGTTCATCTACAATAGATTCAAGAATCTCGGTAAAGCTTGGATTTATTTACAAAAGCTATAGCAAATCAAAAGGCTAAGAAAGTGCTCTCTCTTTCTAAGACTAGATCTGAGAAAACAAACAAAAATGATACACATCTTTGGGTTTCCTCTGAAATGAGATCAGTGGCACTCACGCATATCTAGAATAATATATGCAGTATATATGTAATGGCTCGTCAACGAATCTCCATCTTCACTCCATCCTCTGCATTAGCAAGTTCCCAGCGCAGTCACTTCTCTCCGTCACAGCTCCGTTGGATCTTCTTCACGACACAGCTCGATAGCTCATGGATGGACAAGATCAAAAGGGTCCTCACCGGTAAAAAAGCCACCCCGTCGGCTGGAGATTGGTTCTTTGGCGAAGTTTCTTCGCCATTTTTCTCTTTCCCGGTAACGCTGGATCTAAAAGAGAATTGCCAGGTTCTTGGGACGTGATTCTGGGGATGTCTTGTTTATATGACAACTCAAAGGATCTGTTAATGTGCTTTAGAAACCACTTAACAAAGCACATGGTTTTCTTTAAAACCACTCTCCTCTTTAAGCTTTACACGGTACAATACAACTAAGTAGCTAAGACAACCCACTACTTAATGAAATTCTGCTTTCTGAGCTAAAAGAACTAGACCCATTTAAAGCTCCGCCAGCATGGCCATGGTGTTTTGGTCGGTCAGTAACAGAGCAATGGCTCATCTCGACTACAATGCTCAACATTGCATGAAGCTCGACGGCTCAAATCCATGTTCAGAAAGAGCTCGGCTCGTTCGGCATGGCTTGGAAGTCTAGCCCCTCTCTCGGAGCTTGACTTTTTAGTCCCTATCTTGAGCTCTCATCTTCTTCAGAGCTCGGCTGTACCTTAACAACCCAGCCCTCCCTAAGTTCGGCACCTTAGGCTGAGCTTCACTAATAGTGAACAGAAGGTTTTATTGCTGGACAAGGGAAATTTGGAGGACTTAGAGATAACTATTATATTCATGGGTAATGCGCCATCATAATTGTTAGTCCAGGCGATCTAAGATTTAAAAAGGGGTGAATTGAATTTTAAAATAATAATAACAATTTTAAAAATTTCTTTCAAAACTTTTTAATTTCACAAATAAATATAACAAAATATATGACCATAAGCAAAATAACGAGGTTAGGGGGAGAGAAATTGAACCAGACACCAAGGTTCAGCTTCTTCTAAGTTTACGTTCACTCCTCAAACTCCCCTTAAGAATATCCAATAGGATCGAATGTTTCACATGAGCATTCAAAAATCTTTTACAGCCTCAACAAATTTTTACAAAACAACCCTGATTTTTTTTAAAGTCTCTTGACCTTTTCTTTAAGAAGTTTACTCACTCCCTTAAAAGATCAAGGGTAACTCACTCTGTATTACAATAAATGTGAGAGAATCAAAACTTCACTAGCTAATACTCTTTATAAATGATTGAAAATAAATGAATAAAAGAGTGTGGGAATCAGCTAGAGGAGTAAATGAGTAGTTAATATTTCTTAAAAGATTTAGGATTTGATTTCAAGTAATAGAACAGTGTCAAGAGATTTGAAACTCTGAAAACTTACTCTTTATATAGCTATCTGAAGTAAATGACCATTAGTAGATTGGTGGAAGTAATTAATGTTATGAAATTTTACTATTGGAACCAGCTTGATATTTGAAATACATCGCATATGTCGACTCAAAGTCCTTTTGTGTTGACTCAAAATATCCAGGGCTTGGTTCTTCAAGTGATTGTGTCGACTCAGTTCTTCATTGGTGTCGACCTTATTTCTGCATATACCTCACCACACAGTGGTGTCAATTCATGAAGCATTTGGTGTCGACCTCATGCATTTCTTCAGTTTTTAAGGTGAGACTTCGGTGTCGACTCATAACTTCATTGGTGTTGACCCATTTTGTCAAAACAGCTATTGGAACTTTGGTGTCAACTCAAAATTGCTATGGTGTCGACTTATTAAATTACAGTCAGCTTCGAAACTTTTTGAGTCAACTGATCTTTGTTTGGTGTCGACTTAGAAAATCTCAGAAAGTCTCAGTTGTTTTGGAGTCGACTCAACTTTGTTTGGTATTGATCCAAAACTTTTGTTTTCGAAAGGAACATTTGTGTCGACTTTGAAAGCTTTGGTATCGACTCTTTTTTACTTAGAGTTGGGAAATGGCTTGTAACTTTGGTATCGACCCATTTTTCCTTGGTGTCGACTCATTTTATTTCTCAGAGGGTGTTTCGGTGTCGACTCATGTGAATTTGGTGTCGACCCATAAAATTCTAAATCTGAAACCCGAAGGATCATTTGGTGTCAACTTAAAATACTTTGGTGTCGACTCAAAATGAATTCCGATTCAATATTGGAGGTGTCGACCGAAAATCATTTGGTGTCGACTTATTTGAGTTCTTAAAATATCTTAAGCAAAGTACTTAAAGTGTCGACCCTACATTTTATTTGTGTCGATATACTTAAGAATTTCAAGCGTGCTTTGCCTTAAGGTGTCAACTCAATTATCAATTAGCGTCGACACAAAATATTCTTCATAGGAACATTGAGTATCAACCTATTTGATGCAAACTGTCAGTACAAATGACATAAGGTATCGACTCATTTGTCATGAAGTGTCAACACTTACATTTTTAGAAACAATTGAATATAATCTTTTTAAATCAATTTAATTAAGAAAATAAATTATAAAAACTATCAAAATCTAATTAAAAATCCCTTGGGCTAATAATCCATTTTTTGATGATTACAATATTTTTTAGAAAACATTTAAAAAGTTTTTTAACAAGAGTTCTCCTGTTATCTATACGCCTTAAATAACATATGCAATCATAGCATTATGGCATTTAACAACAATGTCTTTTCTAAGTTTCAAAAAAAGTATTCTAAATTCATTGAAAATTGTGCATCAATCAAAATTGATTAAATAGCCAATCAGTTTCAATATAGCAATTGTAACAGTAGATATGTGCAATAGTTTACAAAACCCAAGCATCAATCAATCTCAATAATGTAAACTGAGTAGCACTTGCAATGATATAACAGTGGACATGAAAGTGAGATATGTCATTCACAAAAGTAGCATTTCATACATGCAGCATATTAATTGTTTTTCAAAAACAACCAACAATCATTAACAAAAAATTTAATGTTTTCATTCACCACATTCACAACTAACACAAAACCATAAAAACAAAAAATCAAATGTTGTATTAAATTACATCTTCTTCTTTAAACAAAACACTTCAAACTTCTTTTTCATCTCTTCCTTCTTCCTTGTTTTCTCTTCTCCCCTTTTGGAATCATCAAAAGTCATCCATCTGCTTCTTGAAAGCCTTATTCTCTTCTTGTTTCTTCTTCCTTTCATAGGCCTTTTCCTTCGAGGCCCGAGCTCTCTCATCTTTCTTCTCTGCAGCTGCCATGGTTTCGAAAGTGGCTGCCAAAGCTAAATCAGCTTCCTTTCTCAATTTGGCTACTTTCTCTTCTTTGGTTTTCTTAAGCATGAATTGCTTGACCTTGGCTTCCTTTATCCAAGAGAGAAGTTCTTCTACTTTCCTAGAGTTTTGTTGCATAGCCATTACGACACCTTCATCGTATTCCTTTTAGACTTGTTAAAGAATTTAGAGGTTGGCATCTACAACGGCATCAAGATGCTTCTTCATCTTCTTGCTGAGAGACTTGCTAGCATCATAGACACTCTTGACGTTCATGTGTAGAATACGAGTGGTCTTTTTTAGATCAGTAATAGAGGCAGAAATGGAGGACACTTTACAACCAATGTCGTAAAGGTACGCATCAACATTCTCTCGAAAGGATGACAGAGAGGAGGTTAAACCCTTAACAAGGGCGATAAGCTCAACAAATTCTAGGGAAGGGGGAATAATAGGAGGAGCAGAGGAAGAAGCAACAAGGGAAAGAAGAGGAGAAACAAAAGAGGAAGAGGGACCAGGAATATCAGTCTTAGAAAGAGGAGGAGCAGAAGAGCCAGAATTAAAAGGTATGGGAGAGTTGGCACGACCAGAGGAGGGGGGAAGATGAGTCCTACCGGATGATGATTGGGCAAGAGAGGGGGAGACAAGACTACCAAGACGAGTGGCCCACACACCATCAACCAATGAAATCTGCATATGTTTTAGAGTAGATTTACCATACAGGCCATGTTTTGATACGGGGATGCCTTTTTTAGAGGAGAGATCAACACCAAAGTGTTGAAAGACTTTGGTCAGGTACATGAAGAAGAGAGGAGTTTCTCTTGGAGTGGGACTGGATCATGTCAGAGATAAAAAGATGGCCAAGATCGAGTTTTCAGCCCTTTAGGATGCACCACATGATACAACAAGTATAAAAGAAACATTCTGTGAAGGAAAGTTTAGCTGCTCAGTCTCACCATTTAGGCAGAGTCAGCTCATGTAACAACTTTTTGTGATTTTGGAAAAAATTAATTTATTTTAAATATCTATGAATGTGTGCTACTATGTTTTGTGTTTTTGATGGGTTGGAGTGATGAAAATACTTTAGGTTTGTTGAAATTTAAATCTTGCCATTATGTGTTTTTTCTTGCGGTAAGATTTGTCTGTTAGTTTGATCTGATTCATCCGTAGATGTGTTTGATTTGGGTGTTTTCTGAATTGGTGTTTTTTGACAGAAATTTATGGGAGAAAAAAATACTTACCTGATTTAATTCGTGCAAGAATGTGATATTGTTTTGATTAACTAAATTAAATTGTATAAAATTAGAATTATTCTACAAGGTATTCCAACAATAAAAAGTGTCCTGGTGTTTCCAATCCACCAGATCCTTGCAACGATGGTCATGCACTGATTAGGTTTGCAACTATTCTATGCTTCAATATTACTGTGCATAAACAACCTGTTACAGTATCATATGGTTTGTTATGGGACTTAAAACTACTGTCTGGGTCAGAAGCACTATTTGTCATTTTTGTGATAACTTTCCTTCAGCATCTTTAACTCATGTATCAAAAATACATAATCAAGCTATGTTTTTGTTCTTGTTTTGTTTCATTAAGATATGTGCTAATTGTAACACCGAGGTTGGTTATAAAAGATTTTTAAATTGCATGGGGACAGTTCGGCATCCGAAATGTTTCAAATGCCATGCCTGCAACGAACCAATTTGTGATTACGAGATACAAAAACCACTTTGACTCGGCTGTCAGAAATCTATTAGTTCTTGTATTATTCTTATCTGGCACTGGCACCTGATTTACTTTTACTAGATATTAGTTGATATAGAACCATAATTTCAGTGGTGTGGTGTAATAAACTGATTTTTTTTTACATATATATAATTAATCATAATTCATGTCCCAACTATGAAACATAAAATCTCAAAATTTACATACAATAAAGTATCACAAATTTTATGTTAAAGGAATCACTAATTATCTTTCTATTTCGACAATAATCATCTAAAATAA
>JAULJZ010150128.1:0-10126 GCA_032270985.1 Heliamphora pulchella | reverse complement strand
TTGAACCATCTTAAACGTGAAGTGGGAGTTTTTCATTACCTTAAGCAAGACTACAAAGTTCTTAAATAAAGGGAGGGCACACAAGTCTCAAACTCTACAAATAAAAAAGAAAGCTGTGAAATTTCTCAAAATAAAGCAGAGATTCTCAAATCCTCTTCCTCTTCGCCGCTTGTTTCCCCTCTTCTCTGTCTTTCTTCTCCCTATCTTGTGTCAACCATGTTTTGTATTCAGCAGAAAGATCGGGACACTGCAACTTGTGCATCTTCATCAATGAGCGAGATAGCCAGGCTTCTTGATACTGTGCTAGAAAAGGAGCTCGCAGTACAGAAGAAAACAGACGACCTTGAATGCTGGGAAGTATGATCTGACTTCGCCCAAACTACCGCATGATCCTATAAGGATGGTAGAAGGTAGTCTGATGTAGGCCGACCAGCAGAACACCAGGGCAATCTATAGTGGTCAAAGTCATAACGGGAATCTGCCACCAAGGGCACTTCCAGGTAATGTTTGGGCCAGTCAAAGTAGAAAGATACTGTCGCCAAGACGCCTCAATGTCACATATTTGATAACGCGGGCGGTAAAGGAAAGCAGTGGCATTGTGCCTGTCAGTAGGAGGCTTCTGTAGAAGGTTCACCTTCTCCATCAGCTAGATCTGTAGCAAGAGTTCGAATAGTAGGAGAAAGGATTTTGCAGTATAACAGAGAACTTGATACAGAGTAAGATGTTAAGATCACTTGGAGAAGTAAAGGGCTGCCAGCAAAGGTGGTGGTTTCGCCATGATGAACAGCGTCTAAGCCCAGCAGTGTCTCAGCCAAAACCAGGGGCACGAAGTCTCTCCCCATTCACATTTGGCCAGCAATGTCAACCAGTGCACAACTAACCCGCCCATTAGAAGGGACAAGTAGATACTGAGCCAAGAGGCAGAAGCAAAGTGCATAACGGCGCTGCAGCTAAAAGTCTAGATCGTTGAGGTCACCAGTAGGATGAAACCTCTCAATAAGCCATGGAATGTCAAGACAGTCACCCGAGGTCAGACGAGAAGTCTCCATCTTAGACAGACCGCAGAGTTGCATCACCTGCTACCGAGTAGAGAAAAAGGGAGTAGGGACAATAACAAAACTCTGCGGAGTCAAGTCCAAGATGGCAGCAAACTCCTCTATAGTGGGGCATAGTTCTTCAAGACCAAACCGAAAGACATGAGACTGAGGATCCCACAATTGTGCAGCAGCCGCTAGTAAGGGTTTGTTAATCTTTACAGTCCTCAAAGGGAAAAGGGCGTTAAGGCCAAAGGGGGCGAAGTTTAAACGTTCGATATGGGAGAATCCCTCAATCCACGAATAAAGGGGATTAGCCATCTGAATCCAAGCAGCAGAAAATGGGGTTTCCAGGATAGTATTTATAGGGCAGAAAAGGGTGGGAAACCAAAAATTCCGCAAGAGGGACGATCAATGTGGCGACCGCCATCTTGGAACTGGCAACCGCCAACGCAAAAAAACATAGTACAGTGACATAATTCCTTTGACCAGGCGACCACCATGTTGAAACGGGCGACCGCCAAGTATACATTTTGGGAAAGTGGCGACCGCCATGTTTGATTATGGCGACCGCCATGTTTGAACATGACAACTATGAGACGATTTGCAGTTTGTGTGATCTATATTAGTTGTGACATCTGAATTATGCATCCGAGGCAATTTGAGCAATAAACAAGAGGGAATCATACAGCAGACGGATAAGTAGATAATAAAATGGCGCGAAGGCCCAAAAATGCAGTATAATGCATCAGAATGTAAACTGGGGCACCCAGGCCTAATAACCAACAAAACTGAGGCACGCAGGCCTATGAATCAAATGTATGAAAAATGTATCAGACTAGGGCACGCAGGCCCATAAAAAGTAAATATAAAGACTGGGGGGAGCTCTCTCTCTCACTCATGTCTCAGGCGGACCCGATAGGAGGAAGGATCGACCTCCCTTGAGCTATCATCCTCAAAACGTCTATCGAACTCATTGCCGTCGTCACTGTCAGAGGAGGAGGAGACAACTCTAGACCGACTACGGGCGGAAGAGACCGATCCTCGGGGACGGGCATAGAAAGAAGCACGAGACCCGCGACCACATGCTAGAACTGGGGCAGGAGCAGGAGCATGGGGTGGAATAGAAGCAACTACAGGTGGCTGTCGAAAGAGACAAAAAAATAAGAAAATAGTATACAGGAGAACAAAGAGATCAAAAAGGACAAACACTTACCAGCCGAGGAGCAAAAGGAACCCCATCTGCACGCAGAGCAGCATCCTGCAGGCGAACAAGGGTCCGCAGGCCGCTCATCACCAGCATGAGATGATCCAGCCAAGCCTGATCCGTCTGTTAAGAAATAATACATAACTGAGTAATCTACGAATAAAGAAGGGCGAAAAAGAAATAGTGAGAAAAGGGTCAAACCTGAGCGTGCTCTAGCCGGAACTCCGGACCTGGAGGAACCGGGATAGGAATGTCAAAAGCATACCCGTCTACAAAGGAAGATACGGTCCAGGGTATCTCGACTCTCCTAATCCTAGCTCCACCAGCCAGACCGGCATTAGCAGCAGCAGGACCTGCATCGACAGCTCCAACAGCGGCACCAGCAGCACCAATACCAGCAGCCTCTGGTGCCTGTCCTCGCCTCGTACCTTCTGGGGCAACCGGGCCGGGTCTTAGTGGTCCCATCAGATGAGCCTAGGCCCAAGCCATGTAGTCTCCCTCCGCTATAAGCAACTCCATAGCGGGGGTCCCCATTGTCTCCAGCAGCAGGTCGACAGGGCCCAGATCCTCAGTCCGGCGCATACAGGCCTGAGGAACCACTCGGATTCAGAAGTCATCCAGGCTGAGCGACTGGCGAACTACCCACTCTCCCAGATAGTACTCTCGCTCAAATGGGCCCTCCAGCAGGATACGCCTCACAGAGGTATCGCGGTTGTGCATCAGATCCGCGCCGGCTCGATCCTCTATCTCCCTCCAGACATCCCAGTGGACCTGCAAAGTACAGAACAATGCAAAGAATGGTAAAACATACAGAATGATGAACAGTGTGCAGTAAATAGTACAGTGTAGTACAGTGAACAGCGCAGTAAGCAGAAAGTAGTGTATTGAACAGAAAATAAAGATACCTGGTCAGGGGTTAGCCGATCCAAAGATACTCAAAATCGGTCAAGGTCCTTCCCTCCGGCCTTCTCCCCCTTCAACCCTCGGAACCACCGGGCTGCTCGGGGAATGACCAGTGGGTCTGCCGCAGAGTTCGCCGGGACATGAAGCCTCAGTTCCACTCATAGGTCCATAACTACAAAGAAGAAGGTGTCAGCAAGCAGGAATAACAGATAATGGTAATAAATGGAGAACTGCAGAAACTAAAACATACCTCCCTCCAGTATCCCCCAATACTGAGCTCCTAGGGGAACCGGGTCAAAGTCCGCATGAAACTGTAGAGAGTAGCCAGAGCAGCCCTCCCCAATCGTACGATGTGACCTGATCAAGACGAGTCAGGCCACCCAAGTAATGTAAGTGAACGGTATTCTCCTTGTTCGAAAACAAGGAGGTACCGAACATATACATAAGAAAGTCTCGGGCGACCCACACGTAGTGGCGAGGCTCGGTGCACTGGAAGTGTCAGAAGATGTCGAAGAACCAAGTATATCTGACTCGATCCCAGTCCATCTGCGCGGGGATAGCCCCGAGGAAATACAGCAACGCGTCGGTAGACTGGGCAACGGATGGATCAAACGGGATGAGAGCTCCCCCAACCCGGATGCCAGTGATAAAGGCAAAGTCCAGAGGCATCAGAGTAGCCTCGAAAGTGGTGAAATGGACGATGTTGGTAGTATTCCACCACCGCTCGGCTAGGGCTGTCAGCCATACCCGATTATTACTCGTCCAACTCAGTAGGGTTATGAAGCGAGCAAAGCCGGAGGCATCATACCACTCCAACACCTCACCGGAGGCAGAACCTCCGAAGCCTTGGACATAGTGACCAGCCTGTAAAGAAAACAGATATAGAATACATAAAGGGCAGATCAAGCAAACAAAGTGCAGGGAAACAACTGAAAACAAAACCTTGGTTCCTTCGGCTCTTTCAAGCCTTAGAAAACTAGGCACCCTAATCCTAGTTTCGTGATTCCTAGTAACCCTAAGCCTTGGTGCACCAGGCAAATTTCTATCATCCTATGCACCAGCCAAAAAAAAAAATCTCTCTTTCTCTTGACATTTGTGTTTTGTCCCTTTTACCCTAACCTTTTAAGATTGATTTTCTAGGAATTTTTGAAAATTTGCCCCAATCATAACAAAACAAACTATATACAAAATAATAAAAAATAAAAAGAAAGAAGAAAGAAGATAAAAAATTTATAAAAATAAAAAATAAAATCTTCCTAAAATATCTCAGATTTTCTTGCTTTTTTTGCAAAATTTCTAGGATCTTCTAATAATTTTCTTAAAATTTTTCTCAAAATATTCAGGATTTTCTAAGATTTTTCGCAAATTTCTTGAATTTTCTAAAATTTTTTAAGATTTTCTTAAAGTTTTCCTAAAAATTTCTAAGATTTTCTTAAAATTCTCCTCAAATTTTTAAAATTTTCCACAAATTCATAAGATGTTCTAAAAATTTCTAGGATTTTCTAAAAATTTTTAGGATTTTTTAAAAATTTTTCTCAAATTTCTAAAATTTTTCTCAAGTTCATAAGATTTTCTAAAAATTTCTAGAATTTTCTAAAAATTTTCTTCAAATTTCTAGGATTTTCTAAAAATTTTCCTCAAATTTTTAAATTTTTTTCTCAAATTTCTAAGATTTTCTAAAAATTTTTCTAAAATTTTCTAAAAATTTCAAAAAATCTCTTACAATTTTCTCAAAATTTTCTAGGATTTTTCTCAAAATTTTCAAAATATTTTTAAATTTTTTAAATATTTTCTAAAGATTTCTAACAATTCTTCAGGATTTCTTTTAAAATTTGTCCCAATTTTCTATGTTTTTTTCTAAAATTTTCTAAGTATTCCAAAAATTTTCCTAAAAATGCCCCCTTAAAATTCAAAAGTTTGACAAAAAAACAAAAATTCCCTTAAATTTTCTTATGTTTTCCTAAAATCAAAAAAATAATTCAAGCTTTTTTACTCTAAAAATAATTGTCCTTTCTTTGTTTGTTCAAAACCTAAGTGTCCTTTCTTTGTTTGTTCAAAACCTAAGTACCTAAGCTAAGTTCAAAATCTCAAATCATCAAAATAAATCATCAATATTATAATCATCATTCATATTATCATCATCATCATCATATCACAAATACATTTAAGGGGATCCTAGGCATGCGTCTACGTTTGTCATACCGTACAACATGGTTTGGTATTTAAATGGCAAGTTTGGAAAATTTACCAATGGGCATCGACGAGACATGTGGTGATCAGGCTCCCGCAGAAGAACGTCAGCCGCAACAGTATCGGCTGGAGGCTTGTAGCGCCTCATCCCACGTGGGACCACGCGATCGGGTAGTGGAGCATACGTATGTGGGTCGAAGGGTGCCGGATGACCCTCTCCAACATCAGGATCAAAAGAAATCAACTACCGTAGCGTCTGCAGCAGCATCAACAGCTGCCTGCACCGCAGCTGCTGCTCGCGCCTCCTCAGTAAAATGATGGGAGGCAAGCTCCTCCTCGAGTACAAGAGCATCCATCGCAGCAGTGGGCTGTGTGGAGGTGCCCCCACTAGCGGAAGGATCCCGTTGTGTTCCCGAGTCGTCATCTCCGTGGCCCTGGCCAGCCATAAAGAAGAATGGGATCACCAATGGTAGGGTGAATGTCGTAAGAATGCTAAGAAGTAAGAAAGAAACTGAGAAAACAAGAGAGATGGGAGAAAGTTTAAGAGATGGGAGAGAGTTTGAGAGCGCGAGAGAGTTAGAGAGAAAGTGAGAGTGAGAGAAATGAACCACACCAGCGCCTCAAAGGGCCTTATGCGTGCCTGGAGTTGGCGGTCGCCAACTCCAAAGTGAGCGACCGCCGGGTTTCTGAAACGCCACACGGCGACCGCCAGGTTCGAAGGGTTTTTACCCAGCGGCCGCCATGTCAGAGGGGTTTCGTCCTGGCGACCGCCAGGTTATCAAGGGTCACATCAAGTCAGACTGCCATTATGACGTTTTAGGGTTTTGAGATGGGCTGTTTGGGGCTTTTAATGTATGTTTTTGTTTATCTTATTATTTACATGCATTTTCTTTGTGTATTAATATAGATTATTTTCTCCTTATTTTATTAGCAAAATTGATCCTTAAATATTTTTCTTTAAAATTTTTTAGTGTATATGTTCTTCTAAAAATGACTTTTAGAACACTTTCAAAAATAATTTTGCAATAATTCGAGAAAATTTTGTGAGGTGTTCTCTTCTCCCGATAAAATTAATTTTTAAGCCGTGATTCGGCTTTTAAAATTATTTTCATCTCAATCTCATCTCAAAGTTTTAGGTCTCGACCTATTAATTCGCGATCTTTCTTCCCGATAAATCTAATTTTCAGCCGTAGCTTGGCTTCTGATTATTTCAATCTCGCTTCCGATAAACCTATTTCTAAGTCCTGCATTCTTTGATCTTGACTTAACTTATCGATTTGATGCCTGACTCGTCGGTCCTCCTCATGACCATAAACTGACTCGTCGGTCCTCCTCATGATCTTAAACTGACTCGTCGGTCCTCCTCATGACTTTAAACTGACTCATCGGTCCTCCTTATGACCCTAAACTGACTCGTCGGTCCTCCTCATGACCATAAACTGACTCGTCGGTCCTCCTCATGACCATAAATTGACTTGTCGGTCCTCCTCATGACTCTAAACTGACTCGTCGGTCCTCCTCATGACCCTAAACTAACTCGTCGGTCCATCTCATGACCCTAAACTAACTCGTCGGTCCTCCTCATGACCCTAAATTGGCTCGTCGATCCTCCTCATGACTCTAAACTGACTCGTCGGTCCTGCCTCATGACCCTAAACTGGCTCGTCGGTCCCCTCATGACTATAAACTGACTCGTCGGTCCTCCTCATGACCTTAAACTTACTCGTCGGTCCTCCTCATGACCATAAACTGACTCGCATTGCATTACACTGTACTTGTTATGCATCATATCTCTTATCATTGCATCCTTGCATTTGCCCCATGAACTACGTTCTGGTCTAATCCCTAGCGAGAGGGGGTACGTAGACAACTCGGTGAAAATTTGAGTACGACCAACATCATACGCATGCTTGTGTGCTTGTGGCCTAAGATTGACAGCTCAGTCAAATGGTTGTTGTCTCTAGGTCTTTGATATAACCTGCTTCACGCGTTGCTATGCAAGTTATATCAAAGAGAGGCAACAGTAGACACCCTAATTTGACCCCGCCTAATCTTAGATGAATCCGATAATGAAAATAGGTGAATTAGTGCCTTCGTACGATCCTCGAGAAGTGATCTAAGCTCGGTATTCGAACACAGAACCTTCAAACCAATAAAATTTTGACGAACCATCGAAACTTGCTGCCCAAGTAAGGCGACCACCAACTCTCTTCATGGTGCCCGCCATAGAACTTTGTAGAAAACTTAGCCAAAAGTGGCGACCGCCACCTTTCATCATGGCGACTGCCAACTCTCATCATGGCAACCGCCATAGAAGTTTGTGGAACCTTTCAAAAACATGGCGACCGCCAACTTGCATCATGGCAACCCCCAACTCCAAATGGACTAACGTGTCCCAAAATGTGGCAACATCTCATTGGTTGAAGAACTCTATAAATACCGTACCCCAGCGTATGTTTTCAGTACGAATTTTGAGTGAGGGAGACTCTACTGATACATCAAGCGATCCCAAGCCTCGATGCCAAAGTTCTGCCGAAATACCGAGTCCCGAACCTCCAATACCTACAATTGAGATCTTAGCTTGGAATTAGCACCCGAGGATTGAAGGACATTCCCCAATTTGAGGATTCCACGATTCAGGTATTTCGTTTGGATCCTCGGTCTTTCTAATTCCAATTCTTCTCTTTTAGCGTGACCGGGTTAAGATTCAATTTCAATTTGCATGTTTTTTTTTATAATTTATATAGTTAACCTTGTTTATTTCATGTAATTTAATTATTTTCTTTACTTCTTTAATTGTTAATTCTTTCGCACTCACACTTAGCACATTGCATTTGT
The DNA here is from genome assembly GCA_032270985.1 of Heliamphora pulchella. Lineage (NCBI taxonomy): Eukaryota > Viridiplantae > Streptophyta > Magnoliopsida > Ericales > Sarraceniaceae > Heliamphora > Heliamphora pulchella. The sequence continues at coordinate 1,954 of JAULJZ010150128.1, read as the reverse complement.
ATTCATTAAATGGTACTAACATATTTTCACAATTACAACTTAATAATGTTGTTAATTGCTGTAATAATGCACCTACATTCATGTAAATGTAGTAATTAATACTACATTTCACATTTAAGATAAATAGTTATTTTTAATTTCTTTTATCTTCCAGCATTAGTTTAATTTTCCAACATTTATCTAGTTGTTCTAAATTTACTCTTAATAGTAGTCTAATTCATTTTCTTTTCTTGTAACATTAGTGTTCCATTTTATTTTTGATTTAGTATTTCTATTCTAGCATCCATTTTCCTTTTAATGTTAGCTTAATTTTTCTTCATTAGTCTTTATTTTTTATTTTTTTCTCTTTTCTAGTAGTGTAATTTTCTTTTTCTAGCATCTTATTTCCTTTCTTATAATTTACTTTTATTATTTTTTTTCCCAATGCTAATGCTCCCTTTTATTTTTTTCTTTTAGCTTAATTTTCTTTTTTCTAGCTTTTTCTATTTTCTTTTTTTTATTAGTGTAATTTTCTTTTCTAATTTTTTATTTTTTTAGCTTTAATAAAGTTCTATTTACAATTTCTTTTCTTGTAATATTAGTATTCATTTTTCTTATAAAAATTTATTTTCTTCTTCTATGATCTTATTTTCTTCTATCTTCCTTTTCTTTTTATTTTGCTAAAATCAAAAATTACAAAAAGACTTTTAAGTGAATTTTCCTCCTTTAAGTAGTCCATAATTTTTTCGTTAAAAATACTCCATTATTTTTCTATTTCTTCTATTTTCTTTAAAAATGTAAAAGTGTTAATAACTAAATCTTCTTAACTTGTCTTTTTTAAGATTTTTCTTTTATTTTCTTCTATTAACTACAAAAAATACAAAATCATAAAGATATCTTTTATTATTCTTTTATACTTCTTATTTTTACTTTTTATGTAAATAATTAGATTTTTTTCTTAATAGCATTTTCTACCCTTCATATTTTATCAAATCTTTTTCTTTTCTTTTAAATCTTTATAAAACTCTCATTTTAAATCTCTTTGTTAAATAGCCTTTCTTTTAATGTAGTATTTTTTTTTCTCTCGTACATTTCTTATTTTATATTTTTTCGTTTCTTTATTAATTCATCATATTAATGCTAACCTAGTTAATTTTGGTGATATGCAAATTTTAGTTTCTTTATTTAAAAGTATGTTTAGAATAGTTTAATTTTTCTTTTGTAGCAAATCCATGTTTAAGTAGTTTTGTCAATTTCTAGCACATTTTTATTCTTTTAACCAAATTATGCCAGTTTAGGTTATTTCAATATTATTGCATGTGGGTATGTATTTCATATATCATTTAGATAGAACTTACATACCATAGGAGTTAGGATTTTTCTTTTGATACTTATTTGTTTTGGAATGTTATGTACATATTTTATGTATTTTCTATATTTGATTTTGGATATTCTCTCTTTGCCTCTATTTTTTTTATTTGCATGCATTTGAGAAATTCTATTAAAAAATCAAAGATGATTAGTAGAGGCCAATCTTACGGTTGGTGTCACGACCCAACCCCGAGTTGAACATATAAGAATTATAACCCTTTCCAATGTAAACATCTGCGCTACATAATCAAGTTAACAAGAGTTTTCTTTTCATTTAAGCATTTTAAAATATTCCAACTTTACAAACCACTCAAGAATAAATGACATTGCATATTCAACTTTAAGTTCTCATATTTATTACATTCATCTACTTTACTATACATACGAACATAACTCAAATGCTGTGAAACAGATCTTTCTTCTTGCTTTTTCCCAACGTGCTTCTGTTGTCTCAGAATCACTCTTGAACTACGAAACTTGAAATGGTTTTAGTAAACAACATGAGCCGAAACTCGTAGGATAAAGATTAACTCTATGCTAAGCATGATTTGTGAGGTGTGATGGGTGCAACCGGAATAAAAATGCAAGTTTCATAAATTCGTTA